>JAUUTY010000792.1:0-185076 GCA_030979885.1 Lolium multiflorum | reverse complement strand
TTGAGAAAGTCTAGTTGTTCATGATCTCTCATGTTTAGCTCCAATTTATTAATATGAGTAGTATGTCAAGATGTTTGCTTGCATTGTTTTATTCATAAGTAGGTGGTATTGTGGTATCCTCCTCTGAATAACTCATTTATATCGACTTGGCACGTGCTCACGCATGCATATGACCGAACAAAAAGTCAATTAAGCCTCGATGATTTACATTGCTTCATAGTTCTTGTATCACTTTTATGCCTCAGTTAATTTATTTTGCCGCAAGCATGATTATGACAGTTACTGCTCTCTTGATTTGTCGCTTCCTAGTCTTTTGCTAGCTGGAATCGCTGCTCGTTTCCAAACACCTGAAACCAAGTTGTTCCAAAGTGTCCACTATAAATACCTATGCATGGCATTTCAAACCATTCCAAGTAAATTCTCATGCGCTACCTTTAAAACCTTCAAAATGCTTCTCAATTTGTGGTAATGTTTCATAGCTCACGAGGAAGTATGTGGTGTTTAACTTTCAACCTTGTCATTTACTCTTGACGGACTTTCATTATGGACTAGTGGCACATCCGCTTAATAATTTTGCAAAAAGAGCTGGCAATGGGGTTCCCAGCCCCGATTAATCAAACTTCATCAATAACTCTCTTCACACGTTTTGCTCTGATTCATCATTTAAGCAACTTAATTTTGCAAATAGACACTCCTCCATGGTATGTGATTGATGGAAGGCACCCGAGGATTCGGTTAGCCATGGCTTGTGTAAGCAAAGGTTTGGGGGAGTGTCATCCATAATGAAACTAAAATGTACGTGTAAACAAAAGAGAAGAGGGATGATCTACCTTGCTGGTAGAGATAACGTCCTTCATGGGAGCCGCCTGAAAGTCTGGTTGGCGAGGTAGTTATAGTACCCACTACCATTCGTGGACAACAACAAACACCTCTCAAAATAATTTTACCTCTTCTTAAAAAATGAAAAGCTCTAGCGCATGTTAATCCCTGCTTCCCTCTCCGAACGAAGGGTCAATCTTTTATTTTTATGTTGTGTCTCCATCCTTTTCTTTGAGCACTTTCTTGAGAGCACAACTGTCATTCTTAGTACAATATGCTTGTCTCAAAATATTATTGATTGTGGTATAACTTCTTGATGCTTTTATCTTTGACAATCTCTATTTCTAGTCTTTCTATGAACCTCGTAGGTGCCTGAGCATTTATGTTTTGCTTATCAAATAATGGCAAGCGAGATACCACTTTATCATACTCTTTTATGAACATTGCAATCCCGCTTACATAATGCTTCATGATGCTTATTATTAATTGTTGGTACCTCTCCATGATTGACATAGCTGTTAGATGATCTTATTTGCATGCATCTTATTATGAACTGCCTAAGTGTTGTTAGCCATAGCATGAGAATATATACATCATATGAACAAATGTGTTCGTAAAAGTTCTTTTATCGCTCTTGTTAACCGAATTGCTTGAGGACAAGCAATAAGCCAAGCTTTGGGGGAGTTGATACGTCCAAACCGTATCTACTTTCCCGAACACTTTTGCTATTGTTTTGCCTCTAATTTGTGTATTTTGGATGCAACTGACACGGACTAACGCTGTTTTCAGCAGAACTGTTCTGGTGTCTCGTTTTTGTGCAGAAATCCACCTGAAAACCCTGGAATTTATGTAAGGCCCTATTTTCCTGCATCGACGGAGCCGTAAGGACAAGCCAGGTGGAGGCCCGAGGGCCCCACACCATAAGGCGGCGCGCCTGTGGGGGGCCCACGCGCCTCATGGTGTGGCCCCCTGCTTCCACCCACGCCTCCTTTGACTACTTATTGCTCACCTAAAAACGCGTAGAGGTCGAAGTCGCCGTAAAGCTCCGAACGCCGCCACACGCGAAACTCCCGTCTCGGGAGCCGGGCTCCGTCTGCACTCACGGACAGGGAATTGGAGGAGATCATCGCCGCCATCACCACCGACGCCTCCCCATCAACCATGTTTCCTTCATCCATGTGTGAGTAATTCCCCGCTGTAGGCTGAAGGGGGATGGTAGGGATTTGATGAGATTGGTCATGTAATAGCATTAGATTATTAGGGCATAGTGCCTAGTCCGTAATTGGTACTTTGATGATATTGTTGCAACTTGTTATGCTTAATGCTTGTCACTAGGGCCCGAGTGCCATGATCTCGGATCTGAACATGTTATTATTTCATCATGATATTCATTGTTTATGGTCTTACCTGCAAGTTGTATACATGATGTCGCTGTCCGGAACCAATGGCCCCGAAGTGACAAAAATCAACCGGAGGGGATGGTAGTGACGTGAGGACACATGTTCACGGAGTGTTAATGCTTTTGCTCCGGTACCTATTAAAAGGAGTACCCTAATATCCAGTAGATTCCCTTGAGGCCCGTTGCCACCGGCCGGTAGGACAAAAGATGTTGTGCAAGTTTCTCATTGCGAGCACGTACGACTATAATTGGAAACACATGCCTATTGATTGCTTTGTACTTCGACACCGTTTTATTATCTGGAAATGCCCTGCTATGATTGTTACATGAGTTTTCTCATCCATGCAACGCCCGTCATCCATCCCTGTGCCTACAATATATTTTAATCCTGTCGTTTACTATAATTACTACTGCTGTCTTTGTATCTCGGGTCACTGTTATTCTATCATCGTATCAAGTATAAAATCACATTATCGATAAACTCTTGCGAAAGAAGTCTGCTTCTTGTGTGCAAAGAATTGACAAATCAGCTGTTAAGGCTTCCAAGTATTCTTTTTTCTCCTTGTGTCGAATCAATAAATTGGGCTTTACTACCCGCGATCTACACACAATCCCCTATACTTGTGGGTTATCAAAAGCTCATAAGAAATAGCACTAATACTTGCACCAATATCACATAAACCATAATAGCAATGATCACCAATTCTAACAGAAAGCATAGGAACACTGGTTTTTCTAGACTTATTAGGATGCGAACAATATTAGAAGCATCTTCGCAGAAAATAATATGACCACCTTCCACATTTTCAGTCACATCCTTAACTATTGTAATAGCAAGTTCAACCTTTATTTGCTCTTCGTGTTCTATAGGTTTCTTTGCACTTTTATTAACCGTAACTATTTATAACAGAATACTCCTTCATTTTACAGTGGAAAGGAGTTTTTTTCCTAACATAAGCTTCGTGGAAGAAACATGATCAACAGTTTCAATTACAACACGTTTATTTATAGATGTATCAATTTTATCTTTATACGGTTCATGATACTTATCAAAATTCTTCCTAGGCAATTCAAAATGAGAGGCAAAAGCTTTATAAAGATTTGCAACGACTTGAGAATCAATACCATAAGTAGCACTAATATTACGAAATATATCAGTATCCATAAAAACTTCAATGCATTTATAATCATAATTTATACCTGACTCTCTATCTTTGTCGTTCTCCCATCCTTCAGTATTTTCCTGAATCCGATCAAGAAGGTCCCTCTTAAACTCTTCTTTGTTGCGTGTAAATGATCCAGGAACAAGAAGTATCCAACAAGGTCTTATCTTGAAAAGAAAGTCTTGCATAGAAATTATCAATGATAATATTAATAGGAAGCTCATGAATGGGGCATTGAGCATTAAAACTTCAACCTTCCCCATGCTTGGACAATACTCTTCCATCATGAGGCCAGAAATTATATATGCGTTTCTGGTCTTTGTGAATTTCACTTGGAGGATAGAATTTAGAATAAAATAGGGGCACAATAGTCATTCCATTCAAGAGAATCCCCATTCTTCAAGCAATTTATACCAATGCGCCGCTTACCAGACAGCGATATAGAGAATAGTTTCTTCCTAACTTCATCCATAGCAATACCTGCACATTTGAATAACCCGCATAATTCATGTAAAACAGTAAATGATCTCCAGGATGGACAGTTCCATCCCCTTCATAGCGGTTATCCACAACTCGTTCAATAATTTTCATAGGTATTTTGTATGGAACCTCTTTCTCACCTGGCACTCATCCACTACCTTTGCTGTAGTAGTAGATTTTCCAAATAGAAATTCAAGAGGAAGATCTCTCCATAATGAATTATAGCAGTAAGCAGAAATAAAATCATACAAACAAGAAAAGTTTCCTTACCAATTCCACTTACCAATATCGCTTCACTCCCGGCAACGGCGCCAGAAAATAGTCTGATGACCTGCCACAAGTATAGGGGGTGTATCGTAGTATTTGATAAATAATAGTGTCGAACCCAACGAGGGAGCAGAAGGTGTTGACAAGGCCGATGAAGGATTCACCGTCAATGCCTGCTGCACAACTATTCGTAGGGGGGGTTTGATATACAGACAAAATAAAGTACAAGTAAGTAAATGCGAGAGAAATAATTGCAGCGAGTGGCCCAATCCTTTTAGCACAAAGGACAAGCCGGTTTGTTTACTTATAATGACCAAACGTTCTTGAGGACACACGGGAATTTAGTCTAGTGCTTTCTCTTCATATAGCTGATTAATCTTCATTGTTTTGATAAGTGTTGTGTGGGTGAACCTATGCTAATGCACCGCCTTCCTAGGACTAATACATACTTGTGATTATACCCCTTGCAAGCATCCGCAACTACAAGAAAGTACTTAAGATAAATCTAACCACAGCCTTAAACTCTGAGATCCTGCTATCCCTCCTGCATCGATATACCAACGGGGGTTTAGGTTTCTGTCACTCCGGCAACCCCGTAATTGGCAAACGAGTACAAGATGTATTCCCCTAGGCCCATAAAGGTGAAGTATCATATAGTCGACGTTCACATGACACCACTAGAAGAATAACACCACAACTCAAATATCATAACATTGAATATTACCCAACATAATTCACTACTAACATTTAGACTTCACCCATGTCCTCAAGAACTAAACGAACTACTCACGACATCATATGGAACATGATCAGAGGTGATATGATGATGAATAACAATCTGAACATAAACCTGGTTCAATGGTTTCACTCAATAGCATCAATAACAAGTAGAAATCAATACCGGGAGAGTTTCCCTATCAAACAATCAAGATCCAATCCTAATTGTTACAGCGGCGGTGACGAGGTGCAGCGGTGGAGATGGCGGTGATGATGATGGAGATGATGATGATGATCCCGATGATGTCCAGCTCGATGACGGTGACGATGGCGTCGATTTCCCCCTCCGGGAGGGAATTTCCCCGGCAGATTTCAGCCTGCCGGAGATCTCTCTCGTGTTTTCCGCCCCGCAGAGGCGGCCGTGACTCTTCCGATCATCCTCCCGGAGCTTAGGTTTTCGGGACGAAGAAGTACGCAAAGGAGGCGATGGCCGAGGGGGCCGTGGGCCCCCTCCCCACAAGGCGGCGCGCCAGGCCTGGTGGCCCGCCGGCCTATGGGGGCCCATGGTGGCCCTCCTTCGGCTCCTCCTTTTGGCTCTCTTCGTCTTCTGAAAAAATATTTCAGAGTAATTTCCACAATTGTTGATCTTCCGAAATATTGCATTCTGACGGTGCTTTTTCCAGCGGAATGACTCCGGTGCGTGATTCTCCAATAATCATGAAACATGCAAAATAGATGAAATAACATAAGTATCGTCTCCAAATATGAAATATATCAATGAATGACAGTAAATTATGATATAAAATAGTGATGCAAAATGGACATATCAAGTACTATGCTTATCACTCTTGCATGAAAATCAAAGATGTTAATTTCATAACTATGAATATGACTATGTGGTGGGCAATGGAACCATGGTATGAGTATGGTGGAGGTTCCATTGCAGTGGGTTTATATCCATCTAGGATTAACAACAAATGACGTCCAGAGATTCTTGTGTCGGTCGTAAGACCCGTGTTAACCATAAGATCTGGAGTGGGACGGAGTAGTCAGTTGTGTTTCTTCCTCTCGTACATCAACGGATGCGCTTACCGTAGCAGTTGTATCTTGCGAGAACAACCGGTGGGTGGGGATCCCATGCTAATTCCCCACGGTAATGCGGTCTTATGATGGGTTGCAACGACCGGCGAAGGTATCAAGGTCGCGAAACCTGATAGTTGTCGAGGTCGAAGGTATCTAAGTGATACAGACCGGCGAGGACCCAAGGTCGGAATTGCAACAAAGGGTGGGTGTGCGAGGTCGCGAAGGAGTATAATTTGACTAAGACCTTATACCGGCCTCACACCACGAAAGTGTGGACGGGGAAAGCTGCCCGGTTGGCACCAAGGTTCAGATCTCTTATGGGTAAAGCAACACACCTCTGCAGAGTGTAAAGAACCGTGACCTGTCACTATTCCGGGATTTGGAACTGCGAACGCTGCCGGAAAGTAACTCCATCAAGTTCTATTAAACCGGTGAAGGCTGATGGACATAGTTCTTCGGAATAAAAGCAACCTTTTGAAAAAATGATTATGAAAACCTGCATTGGTATTAGACTTTCTGGTCTAATGCCGTAGCTATTCCATTAAACACCTCTTTCCTATTATGAACTTGTTCAGGCTCATACTCATACCTCTTATAATCCCCTGCTTAGATTGTCTGAATCACCTTGAGGAGGCCAACGAAGGACCAGATGGAGCAGATGGGATCTGCTACGAAGAACTAGACCTCTCTGGAGGAGTAGAGGGGTTCGACTACCTGATTGTCTACGGAACCGGGGAGGTTCCAGAAGGAGAACAAGTGTGAATTACCTTAGTAGTAATCGAGCAACACGAACTCTTTAGCATTTAGCTGCTTGAGTCCAATAATGTTTAACTTGCTAAGACTTATATTATTTAAGTTAAGTAGGGTTCAACTTGAACCTAGGAGTAAACATCTATGGACCCAGGAGGAGCTCCGAGATGATGTACATATATGGATTGTAATAATATGTGAATGAGTTCAAGACCAGCTATGTTTCTGTTGTACTACTCTCAGGGATGTAATATTTTCGGATTGGTACTTCGCGAATGTTATATCAACGACTGGCATACTACAACATGCAGTGGTGTGCAGGGTCACCACAGTTGGTATCAGAGCAAAAGCCTTGACCTTAGGTTGGAACCTAGTTAATGGGATGAGACATGTAGGAGTCAAATAGGAGTAGTAAAGGATTCTCTAAAAATATGATGACTATTCACTTGAGAATATCACATTCATATCTTTTAGTGCGATAATTCTTTATTATAACTATTATGATGCAGTATTACTAATGTTCTATTCATTCTTATCTACAGCCAACTATGGCCAGTTCACGTTCCGGACGTAACGTGAAAGTGAAGGAATCCACTTTGAACGACTATGACGGAGGACTCGCTGATATACTTCGTGCTATGTTACTCAAATTTGGGTGCGATCCCCAAATACGGGTAATGAAGTACATGTACTATGATGGTACTATACTAGCGAAGTGTAGGGTAGGACTTCAGTTACCCGAAGCCTTAGGGATGAGTGCAATTATGCCTGCAGGAGAGGCTAGGACAATCAGGACAGCCTATCACATAGCCATAATGAAAGCTATCACAAACATTCTCGAGCATAAGACTAAGGAACTTATTGGCTCCGAATTTGCACACATTCCACATATGGAGGAGGATGATGATCCTACTCTAAACCTCTTTAAGTTAGCCAAGAGAAAGCCTGTAGAAGCCGCAAAATACATGGACAACTGTAGAAACCTTCTGACTTTGTTCTTTCAGTTGAACCGACACTTGTCGGGAGCAATGGGTACAATGTTAGATGAGTTCACTGAGCCCAAGGAGGACTCAAAGGGTAAGGAGCCGATGGAGAGTGAGACACATACACCAGTTTACTCAACTGGTCATTATATTGACATAGATGCTCCTGAACCACAACCCACACCCCAAACATCTAGGTACTTTCCTAGTAGCTCACAAGGTGGATATGAGGGCGGAGAGGAATACAGAAACCACCAACGTTCGGAGACCCCTATAGAGAATTCCACTAGATGGCGTTGGAGATCATTCATGGGAACTTATGGTGATCCCAGTAAGATGTAATCCCGAGATGGATCAAGACGCCATAAACCAGTATCAGAACCATCAGTATAGTAGGGGAGATTATGAGGAGTATCCGATAATGATAGAGTCGGACACAGATGGAGGGAATGCTTATGATGGAGTCACAGGGGAGTACACCCCAGGGGAGGATTATGCTTCATTAAATAATCATTTTATGACCACAGATTTCTCCCTGGGATCATCCTCTGATCTCGGATTACCAGCCTACTGGGAAGCCCTATGTTCCAGACTCTATCAGGAGGACGACACGTTCGACCGGATGGAAGCCTAGAATGTACCAGGAGTGAACAACGAGTAGTGACCACCAAAGGAGGTGAGGCTGCAATACTATTGTACCATATGTATTGTAGTGTGTACTACTTTTATGAGTTGTACTTTTCATACAATAAGTGAGTTTGCATACTCACATTACTTATGGGTATTGTAATAAACCGCTTAAGTATGTATATATACATGGTATATGTTTTGTATGATTTGGATTTGCTTCTTGATTTCCATTGCGTGACTAGTTTTGTGCACAAAGTTGAGCTCAGAAACTTGCGCATGGAGTAACTATGAGTACCTACCACTTTGTGTTACAGAGCTAGGGGTGATGTCGGGACTCGGGAGAGGAGAGCGAAGCGCAACGCCCGAGCGTGAGGCCAAGCAAAAGGAAGAGGCAGATGAAGCCGCAAGGAATCAGTTTCCACCACCACCACCTCGGATGACGCAACAATCTTTCTCCAGTACATGAAAATGTTGGAGGAAAGGCAACGTGCAACCATGGAGCAGCAGAACAAGTTTTTCCAAGAGTTGCTGCAACAGAACATGATAGAAAGGCCAGAGAACCAAGGAGTTACACTGTCTAACTTCCATAATACAAAACCTATATCCTTCACTTACGCACCAGAGCCAATGGACGCTGAGGATTGGCTGATGGACATTGAGCGCAAGCTCAAGACCGTTGGATGCACAGATCAAGAGAAAGTGAGATACGCAACACACCTGTTGTGTGGACCCGCCGCATCATGGTGGGATAACATAGTAGCAGTACAGCCAGCTGAGAAGGTATTCACCTGGGAAAAAATCAAGAAGAAGTTCAGGGAATCCAATGTCCATGAGAGTATAATAGAGTTGATGCAGAGAGTTCGAGAGTCTCGAACAGAAGGACAAAGAAATTCTGACCTATGTCAGAGAGTTCTCCGGGCTATCCAGATACGCCATGGAGGAGGTAAATACTGAGGATAAAAGAAAGAAAAGATTCATGAGGGGATTGAATCCTCATTTCAAGATGCAGCTCAGGATGTTGAGAGCAACAGAGTTCCAGGAGTTGGTTGATGCCGCAATCACCCTGGAGGATGATTTCAAACAGGTACAAGAGGAGAAGTGCAACAAGGCCAAGTATGAGCCAAAGAAGTTTGTGAGCAACAAACCCAATACCAGTTTGAGTTTCAAGCCCAGATACAACCCCAGCATCAACAGAAGGACCCCAAGATCTCAGTTCATGGCACAGATCGTTTGCCGTAATTGTGGATTTAAGGGACATTATTCAAGGGACTGCAGGAAACCAAAGGTGATTTGCTTTGGTTGTCGTCAGGAAGGGCATATGCTGAAAGATTGTCCTAGCAGAAACATGGAGGAGGAAAGTCAGAGGAGAGAGAGTAGAATGGAAATTTGTGAGGGAACTGAAGAACAAGAAGCCCTTCGTGAAGCTAAATTGTACTAGCCTGAGGAAGTGATAAACCTGCACAAGGCGGATAGGCACGTCAGTCAGTGACACTACTCTTGTGTCACACCCCACTTTTTGCAACCTTGATTAATTGTCCTTATTGCAAAAATTAGGGGGCAAAAACTTTTTCTAAAGACTAATTAGATGAATTGCCTTGATCTGTTTTTTATGATGAATTGCCTTGATCTGCTGGTAGATGAATTGTCTAGTTTTGCTTGTTGAGTTTTGTCTTGAGCTACCTCAAATAACAACACCTCTAGTGGTAAAATCATCCTTTATAAAACACATGTGTGACTTAGGAAAAATTGTTTTCCTTTCTACTACATCAAACCCTTCTCCTTATGGCAACCTGAGTGTACCATCTTGAAGTTCCTCTTGGTGTTATAAATCTAGCTCAAATCATCCTTGAATCCAAAACTTGGGATCATCTACCCCTTTCTACATCCTTCTTTTGTACCCACTTATCCTTGTTGGTTTTGAGACAAAGTCGACATTCTGTTTTTGGTAGGATTAAGATATTCAAACTTTGGTAGTTGATATCTAAGCACCCACAACTATTATTGTTGATCTCAATGCATGGATCTCATCTGTGCATCACCCTCCACCACTCCCAGGACTTGCATGTCCCATTCTACTCTAGCAACTCTTATACTCCCTTGATCTTGTACTCTATCCAATGTTTAACCTCAAGATCACTTCCTTCACTTCTACCTCTTGTCTTTATTCAAGTTTAATATTCACAAAACCAAGAGTGGGAATGATGAGTACATTATGTAACCATCATCTAGACTTGAGATCACTCCTCCCAAATTTAGTTTTCTCTCTCAAAAACCCTAATTGATTTTCCTTCTCTAGTTTTGATCACAAAACTACTTCTAGTTTTATTAAAACTTTTCAAGATATTTCTTCAAAGAAAACAAAGAACTGAAATGGGTTTTGTTTCTCATCCCATTTCTACCAAGTACTGATTTCTAAAACATTACTTTCTATTTTGCTTACTTTTTAACAAAAAACATGTTTATGGTACCTATACCATTTCTTGTTTTTTTACTTATTCTACATTTGAGAAAACTCAATCTTACTTGAGAAAGTAAGTAGAATATTTTGAACTCCTATGTTCCAACTAGTTTTCTCTCAACATTTTCAAATTCCATTCCACTAGAATTCAATCCCAATTGTCCCTCGAAAATTGAGGTGTGTCCTATACCTTTCAATTCAACTCTTTTTCAAATAGCAACTCTTGCACATCTTGTGTACCATCTCTGATCTACCACATTGTATCCCCTCATACTCCAATTCATAATCCAGATGACGATCATTTGACACTTTCAATTGGATAGTGTCCCATGTACATCCCTTCTTCTTTGAAGGTTCTTATAAAACTTTCTCTAATTTAATCTTGTTACTCATCCCCATCTCCCCTACTTAATCTATCATCTCTTGTGACCGTGAGATAATTCCTCTGTGAGACCCAATCTTGAAAAATGGCATACACATTCATCTCTCTTTTCATATTTACTTCACCAAAATCAAAACCACCCCATCTACCTTGGCTTGCTCATGCATTGTTGCATGTGGTCAATCCCAATCTTTTCAATTTTGAATTCAAATAATAAGTTCCATTCTTCAACTATACCTTTGGACCTATTTTCACCTTATGTTTGTCACAACCAAATTGGTGGGAATTATCCTTAGAGTACATATCACCTCACACTTCTTTTTATCTATATGTATCCAATCCTATTCTTATCATCATCAAAGTCACTCATTGATATTATCCCCTCAACATCATGCCTTGATCTATTCACATGGATGTTGTGCACTCTCTCTCTCATTGTTCACTTAAGTTTGGCAAGAATGGGGCCGGCCATGGCAAGAAAATTCGGCCAGCCCTCTCTCCTCACTTTTCTTCCTCCACAAGCCTTGACTCCCACCTAACCCAATCAATAAATGGGCACCCACCCACCTTAGCCAATCACAAAGGAGGCAGCCAACCATCCTCCCTCTATAAAAGGAGCTTGGCCGGCCACCCCCTCCCCTTTTCTTCTCATTTTCTCCACTCTCCACTCCCTCACACTCTCCCCCTCCACTTACCCACGATTTGCTGCTCCTCCTAAGCTCCATGGCCGGCCATGGCCATGGAAACCACTCCAAGATGCAGCTCCCCTTCCCCCTCAAGCTCCTCTCCTCACCATGAGAGCATCCCTCTCACTCTCTTCTCCCCTAACCCTAGCTGAATCCATCTCTCCTTCTCTTTTCCCCTCTCACAAGATTGGATCTTGATGCAGGTGCATGTTTGTCCAAGCATGGAGAAGGTTGAGAAGTCCTCAGATCTGAAGTTCTTGACCAAAGTTCGTGCAAAACCTTGCAGTAATTTCTTCCAATCTTGCTGTTTCAGATTCTGGTACGAACTTGTAAAATCCACCAAAACTCGTGTACACCTCCGAATCGAGTGATTCAAAGTTCTTCTGTTAGCTAATGAAAAGATCTACAACTTGGCGTTGGTTTCATCCTCATATTCGTCATAGATTTTACTGAATAAATAAAGTTCTAAAAACATGCAGATTCACAGTTTGTTAGATTTGATTTGTTTTGCGAAACCTTTTTGAGCAAACTCAACTGTGGGTGAAAGCCCTCTCCAGTAGCTTATTTTTCCGTTGGTCTCACCTCAAATAACTATATAGAATTGAAATGGTTCATAGATCAATTTCTGTTCAGATCTGACTTTGTCTTTTTAGACCAGGAGCTTGGAGATGAACTTGCAAGTGAAACCAATTTCATTAGAACCGTTTTGTTAATACCTTTCAGATGCAACTGACCTCATATTTTTAGGATTTTTTTACGATTTTTGGCATACAGATCTTGTTTTCTGTACAGTCAGATTGAAGCAATGTCCTAAAATTGTAGGTTCAACCTTTTTGAGTGATTCCAATTGGGTTAGTCTTGTATTAGTATTGGCCATCTACGAAAAATACTGTTAGTCTCTATTCATGCATATTGGTTACTGTTATTAACATGTGTGTGCTATATGAGTTGTTGGACCAAAACTTTTTGATTTATTTTAAAACCTTTGACCATCTCTTTTATTAGAAATGGGCAACATTTGTTTTACGCTTACAAAACAAAACCTCTGCAACTTAACATTAGTTCTATTGTTTTGCTTAAGATTTTAAAAGGTGTGGTATCTTGCTTGCTTCCTAATTGTGGGTATAGTGTTGAGTGAGCAAATTAAATTAGGAAAACTGATTTCTACTTTTCCAAAAATGTTTGAAAATATAATGTGAATGTTTTTTATGCCAAACTAATGCACTTATCCTTTTTATGATGTTATCTACTAGGGGATATTTGGTTTATACCATGGTGATAACCGAGAGAGAAAATTGCTAAGTTGTGATGCACTCATACCTCTACTAGGTAATTAAATTGGGTTTTCTAAGTTAAAACTCTTAAAGTTGTTTTGTGGTATCTATAAGTCTTTTCTATGTTAGCCCTTAGTTAAGGTGGTTAGCTACTGATTGTTGTTTGTTGAATGTTGTTTTGTTGGTGCAATATGATTGATTGTGTTCCTTTTATATTTTTCGGCGATAGATGCGAACAATTCCGGAGAAGAAGACGAAGTGGAATTGGATGAGGATATTATGTATATTGTTGGAATTTTTATTGGATGGAGTTGAAGAAGTCCAGGGACAAATAATCAAACCAAGGCAAGCCATCTCTTGATCTCTGACTGTTGAATCACATATTGTGGTTACTTTGTTGTTATTCTTGTGTCTCGATCTATGTTGTGTTGTATCTACTTATGTTGGTGGAGCATGCTCACCGTGAGCATGTTGATTCTCTTTGACACCTCACCTACAATCCTCATTCGGGAAATGGTGGTCATCACCATGATCTTGGTGTACCCTCTAAGTGTGTTGGGTATGCCCACTCATCTCGTGTGTGTCGATCTCTTGACACCCTTCTTGCACCCCTTAGAGGTATGATGGTCGGCATCATTCCCTTTTGTTGATGCTATGCATACTTACCCAAGTATGTTGAACCCCTTGTTGATGCTATGCATACTTACTCCCAAGTATGTTGAACACCTTGTTGATGTTACGCATGCTTACCCTAAGCATGTATGTCCCCTTGACCACTTATATTGTCACCTTCTTAGTGGTATGATGATTAACATCACGACCCTTGTAGTATCATCCTACTTATGTTGTCCTTATGCATGCTTACCCTAAGCATGTATGACCCCTTTTTGACACCTGAATCATCATCCCCTCAGTGGTACGATGGTTAGCATCATGCATGAACTTGGCGTACTCTCAAATTGAGATGGGTATGCCTAGCCACCTTATGTATGTCATCTATTGATGATCACCATCACTTCCATTAGTGTTGGTTGGGTTAACACCCCAAATCTGAAAGTATACTCCCTCTAGTGTTGTCCACATACGTGCTTACCCTAAGCAAGTATGATCCACTCTATTACCCCTCTTTACACCATCTATGGCGTGATGACTCTCATCTCGGCCGTAGTGCAATATTAGTTCAACTCATGAAACTATAGGTTGGGAACCCCTCAAGGTTTACCTTGTTGTAAAAGTTTTGAGAAAACCTTGGGTGAGTCGACCTTACCCGAGTGTATGGTTTATGAAAGGAAAGGATCTTGGAAAAGATGGTTGGAAAGAGGAATGTGTGTGACTTGGGTTTTGAGAAAAACGACACACGTTTCTTTGTATTCGCCCGGAACAACTAAACCGCGCAACCACATTACCCCAACATGGGCACGAGGCTTAGCCCTAGTTTGTTGAAGCTGGCATGAGACACCTTCACAACTCTGTAGGAGGGTCACGATGACCTCGACACCGGGGCTATGCCTGAGGAGGCAATATACCGGAAGCTGCCTAGCCGACGACATCGATGGTCTTCCGCTCGTGCTCGGAGATACGCCAAAAGCAGGTATGCCGGGGTGCCGGGAAGGGTTAAGCCCGCAGGGAAGGACTCATGTCGGTGGAGATAAGCGATATGTTCGAGTTTCTGTCATGGCATATTTGTATGAAGGGGAAGATGCCCACATGATAGACTCGTGGATCTTGTGGGGAAAGTGTGCAAACTCTCCAGAGTAAAATCTATTCGAATAGCCACGTCCGCGGTCATGGACGATTGGGATGGCCGTTACAGAGCTGTGTCGAGTTTTGTTTTATAAAGTGCTTTACAAAGAAAGAGAATGTGTTGATGCACCAAGGGCAGCGGAAGGCTTGTGCCAACCATATGGAGGATGGTCGGGAAAGGGAACAAATTTGGTGAACCTTCCTAGTGTTTTCATGTAGAGGAACTCTTCAATAAAGATATAGAGATGTCATAGGATCACCATAGTGTCCCCATCACTTGAGATGCCGAGATGCTATATCCGCAAACTAACGGTCAAGTCGAGAAAGCCAATGGCATCATCTGCAACGGCATCAAGAAACGCTTGTTAGCACCATTGGAGAAGGCACGACACACCTGGCCAGAGGAGCTGCCTAGTGTGTTATGGAGCATACGAACAACACCAAATACAGCGACACAAGAAACACCGTTTTTCTTGGTCCATGGAGCGGAAGCGGTGTTGCCAATCGAAATAGAACATGATTCTCCACGAGTCGTGGAATATGATGAAGAGGCGTCGAGAAAAGCACTAGAGGACGACGTCGATGCACTCGATGAAGCTCGAGACGAAGTACTTTCACGGGTAGCCAAGTATCAGCAGGACCTGAAGAATTACCACAGCCAACGTTTACGACCAAGATCCTTTCAAGTAGGAGATCTAGTCCTACGACTCAATCAACAAAGCACTGAAAAACTCGACCATGGCTTGGCCCTTACGTCGTCACGGAAGTCATCGAAGGAGGAGCATACAGAATCAAGGACAAGAAGTCAGGGGCTCCCGAGAAAAACCCCTGGAACGTGGTACAGCTAAGGCGTTTTTACGCCTAGTGTCGAAATATAGTCCTTCTTGTAAAAATACAATGTACTGAAATGCCCGCGAAGCTGGGGACGTCTTTTCCTTTTTCGGGGCACTGAGTGGGGCCGGAAAAGGTTTTTAATGAGACGGGCTCGCGGTGCTGCAATATAGTAAAGATAGTTGAGATATATATTTCTTCGACAGGCTCGGGGGCTCATGCCTTCAATTTAAAATAATCTTGAAAATATTTCGCCTTGGTACAAAATACCTCGTGAAACAAATCAAGATACGAGATAGCGATCAAGCAAGACACGGGGGCTCATACCCGCAAACATAGCGCAATCAATAAAGATAGTTGAGATATACATTTCTTCGGCAGGCTCGGGGGCTTACGCCTCAGACTTGCAAAAACATACTCCCGACAATATTTCGCCATCATGGTGCACAAACACCTCGCAAAATAAGACCAAGATACAAGATTGCAATCAATAAAAATAAGGCACGGGGGCTCGTACCCGCAAAATATAGTATGCTCCATACAATTTAGACGCTTTGGTTTAAAAACCTCGCGCATACAATAAATAAAGTCGACACCAAGACACTTGGGGTCTCAACGAGGAAAAAATAGTTTATCGACTGTACAATATAGAACATGACGACAATATACAAGAAACAATTCTTGAAGAAAAATTCAACGAAGAAGAGAAGTTAGTGATGGCCTAGTATGTTATCTATGGACATCCGATTTGAAGAACGAGTGCCATGATCAGTGTAGCTGCCTTTCTCGAAGAACTTAGATTCAATCCGAAGAAGTTCGTCCATCATAGCTTCGGCTACAGGGGTTACATAATCGTCAATTTTGCTAATATCCCTTTTCTTTCTCGTCACCTTCGCCAAGCACTTGGGGACAATCTGGCTCATATCAAACTTAGGATGGCAGATTTTGATCATGATCATAGCAAATCTAGCACCAGCACAGAGTTGTGCCCGAATAAAGTCATGGATCTTCGGGGCATCTTTAAACTTCTCCATCAAGCCAAGAAGAGTATCGGGTGTTTCGTTCCGAGGAAACAATGTCTTATAAACCAATGACAAGGTTCTGGTACAGGAATCCAGGAAATCGCGAACCTGGCAGGCGCGGTCTTGAAATTTGACGATCTGTCGGGTCCTTTCTGGAGTAGCCCAGAACAAACAGCCGTGGTCAAGGGAGAGATTGACGAGTAAGTTGGTCCTCGTATTTACCCTATCATCTTCGGCTGCAGCGTCGAGAAAGGAACCTATTTAACGATAGCATGAAGATCTCAAAAAAGGATACATCAGATAGATAGAAGAACCTCTAGTTCGAAGTAAATTACCAGATATATCGACAGCAGCCTCATTCATCAATTCAAGCATGGAATTTTCTCGAGAAGCTGCTTTTTTAGCTTCAGAAATGGCAGCGTCCTTGGCAGCTATGGCCTCTTTGGCCTGTTGGAGAGCAATTTTCTCTCTTTCAGATGCTTTTCGAGATTGTTCCATCATTGCCAAAGTTTGTTTTTGCATGGATTGAAGTTGTTGTCGAAGTTCTTGTAAATCTTGCGACAAATGTTTGCTTGAAGAACCTTCGATGAGGTTATCTCTGACTAGTGATTTCTTCGAGAATGAAGAAGCAGGCGAAGTTTCGGCAGAACAAGGATTAGTGGAGTAGTTATCAAATATTAACTGGAAAAGAAATTCTCAGGATCAATGATGGTGCAAGGTAGAATTTCATTGATCTTCAAGAAATTTACATAGATATTACAGAAGGAGTTCTCCAAAAGGACTACTAAGTAATTATCGCCAAAGCTAACATGGCGAATAGCAAAAGAAACAGAAGCAACAAATAAAGAAAAGAAGAGGCATTCAACTAGACCTCCGGCCTTGATGAGCTAGGAGCTAAAGATGGCTTGATCCCGAGATAGGCTAGGATTTTCTTTGTATTGGGTTTGGCTCTGCCTTGATCAAGGATCGCTATTTTGCTTGCTCTATCCGGTCGGTGTCGCCAACTTCAATCCGCCAATAAAGCTTGTTTGGCTGTCCGCGACTAAGGCAAATGCTGCTCTCGACAAAGAATCTTCATGTTCTCCTCGGCGCATCTTCACCCAAGATCTTCGGTGGATTGAAGTCCTTGGCAAGAGCAAGGAAAGCTGGGCTCCTCTTCTTCGGGAAGGCTAGGGAACAGCCTTGATAACTCGCGTCAAGATGTTCCATGTCGTCGAGGGTGCTCCCAAAAGAATGCCCTCCGATAGGGGCTTAGGTTGATGGAAACTGCAGCCGACACGAGACATCTGCATACGTACAGCGAGAGCGATTTACCTGTGTTCGGGGCCTCGATGAGGTAAAACCCTTGCGTCCTGCCTGTCTGATTGATTATGATGAAAACAAGTTACAATGGGGTGCCGAATACTGCCGAGATCTAGTCGTACGAGATTGGTGCTGCTAGGTTAACAGCTCTGCTCTCCCTGCCAAGGTTGCTAAGATTGTTCTGTCCCCAAGAGGCCCCTCTCCCCGGCCTTTATAGAGGCCAGGTCTCATGGGTCCCACCGAGGACGACTAGGTTTACCGTAGATTAAATCTAATCTTTCCTCTGTTTGTCCGTTTCCCGATCTTGTCCCCGCTAAGGGAATCTTCTCGACGTGACCGGCTCCAGTGGCCCATCTCATTTTCCCGGTAGCTTCATGGCCTAACTTGTCAGATAGGGCAATACTGGACATCCCAAGGGTAAATGCCTCACGTCAAAGAGTCTCCCGATGTCTAATGAAAGACCGGTAGAGACCGATGCATGTTTTCTTCTCCTTCACTGTTCTTGCTCATCTTATTTGTGCTTCATCTTTCTTCTTATCGGTGCGCGCTAGCGTCCCGAGGAGTAGCCCCGAGCTCCAGTAATGGATGCTTGCAATCCGCAAGGACTCAAGTTGTACCACCCGAATATTTTTGTTCTGCGAGGTCTTCATAAATCATCCGATATATTTTCCTCATGGATAATGAGTAACGTGCCCAACTATTGTTTAGTTAATCGCCGATGGCAAAACATCATATTCGCGTAACTCAAGTCCCGGGCATGATCCCGGAGTGCAAAAAGTTTCGTCGGGTGTGCATCACGAACTCCCGATGGGAGTAACAGGCCCCGAGTATCTGGATGCGAGCGTTTTGCAACCGAGTGCTGGCTCAAAACTTTATCCTTTGACTGCTCATTCTGTCGAGTCCTCATTTATCGAGTGCGCGTCAGCGCTCCCGGGAGTAGCCCCTGAGTCTAGGTACGGATGCCTGCAATCCGTCTTAGACTCAAGTCCTTCATCCGACAACTTTTCATGCTCTCTTCAATGCTTTCACCCTTCTTTATGACGTCATTGTTGACGTGTGTTGTCTGTGACCTGATTGACAAGACTTGACCTGACGGGCCCACCCTAGTTCTGCGCAGGCAGTTTTTAGGGCTTGATCAATGCACGCGTGGCGATTGAGGCACCTCCTCGATTTTCGCACGACGTGGGAATAATGGGCCGCCGGTTTTACTCCTTATTCAGGCGCCACATGTACAGCCAGATCTGCCCCACTTCCCACGACTCTTTGGGGAGTTATGGCCACGATTGGGCACAAATTCTTACGGGATAAATAGGGAGTCTCTCCTCTTTTTTATCTTTTACCTCACTTGCTGCTCATCTTCTTCCTCAAGCCCCCTTGTTCCTCCGCCTCTTCAACAGGAGCTCCGTTCACCATGGGCAAGAAGAAGAGTGGCAGCACCTCGGAGGCGGTCAAAGTCAGCCGCGATTGGAGCGCCTCCGCCATTTCCAGCCGCGACATCAATAAGCTTCGCGCCCTTGGCTTCATCTCCGCATCTGAGGAAGACATTCGTCTCCCAGGTCCGGTTACTCGCCCAAAGCCTCCGAAGGGCTTCACTGTCATGTTCGCTGCTTTCCTGTTTCGTGGTCTCTCTCTTCCGGCACACGAGTTTCTTCGCTCCCTCCTTTTCTTCTATGGGATTCAGCTCTGGCAGCTGACCCCAAATTCCATCCTTCATCTTTCCATATTTATTACCGTTTGCGAGGCTTTCCTCGGCATTAAGCCTCACTGGGGCCTCCGGAGAAGATCTTTTATGTGAAGCGTCACAATGACAGCAATGCCCCCCCCCGTCGTTGGTGGCGTTGGCTTTGTTGTCAGAAGGAGGTCGACTACTTCGACTACCCGATGAAGGAATCCGTCCAAGGCTGGCGCAACAAGTGGTTCTACCTGCGAGACCCCAATGTTCCTGGGCAGCGGTCAAACCTCCCCCCTTTTGATGATGTCGTGGCTCACAAGAAGAAATCTTGGAACAACGCCCTTTCTCCCGAAGAAAAGGCAACAGCCGACGAGCTTTTCAAGCAAATTGTCATTTTGAAGAATTCAGGAGGCATGACGATGTGCGGTACTGAAGTAGTTTCAGTTTTCCTACAACGTCGAGTGCAGCCGCTGATGTCCCGCCCTCATCAGCTGTGGCTTTTATCGGTAAGAACGACAAGTCGAGAGTTAATTCTGCCGATCTGTCGGCAGAGGAGCTCCAGAACGAAGTTCGTCGGCTAACATGCCTCAGCACCAGGGACACTATTGTCTTGACATCAGCACGCCCTCCTTATGATTTGAAGCACCTTCCGTCCGAGGTAACCTTGTCATTCTTCGTTCACTGTCATTAATTCTTTTTTCTGCTTGCACCTTATGTGTTTTTTATCCTTTCGCAGGCTCTCACTGTCGCCCGATGTTATCCTCCCTCACCCGAGAGCGGAGTGGTATTAGAAGATGACGATGACGACTCTGAGGGAACCGAGGATGCTCAGCATGCCCTTGAGGACAGCGATGTCCAAGAGGAGGAAACTGCTGAAAATGACGCCTTCTTCAGGAGCAAACGTCGCAAACAGGTACATGATGATCTTATCGCTTCGGCTGAATCAAGTTCTTCGGGAGGAGATAATGATGCCGACGAAGCTGCTTCGCCCCCTCCTGCTAAGAAGGGTTCAACAAGTTTCTTCGTGGACGAAGATGATCTGGACCTGTGAGCATTCATACTCTTTGTTACTTTTATTTCTTGTCACCTTGTATACTAACTGCTCGCCATACTTGAACAGCTCTGCCGATGACGATGACGATGTTCCTCTCGCAAAGAGGGCTAAACTAGCCTCTGAAAGGGTAGCATCGGCTAAGGAATCGAATCCTTCTCCTGCCAAGTCGACACCTCCATCCCGAACGGGTGTAGAGAAGGTCCCAGTGTCGAGAGTTATTCCTTCCGATGATGCTCCCACCCCGCCGGCTGGTCGTGATCACGTAAGTATTTTAATCTGTCAAGCTTTGCTGAATTTCCATCACCTGACTCCTCTTGACTTTTTCCTGGCTGCAGCCAATCTACGCCACAGTCGATGCTGTAGCGGACTTTGCGGAACAATTTACCCGCCTCGAAGCCGAAAACTCCCAACTTCGGAAGGCCGTCAAATCTTCGGCTGATCAGGTGGTCGAAGTCAACAGGCTTGCTGCCGATGCCAAAAGTGAAAATGCTTTGTTGAAGGAAGAAGTAAGTCGGCTGAAGCGTCAAATGAAGGATGACCAAGATGCCAGGCGTGCAGCGGCGGCTGTGATTGATGAGAAGGAGGGTGTCCTCCGTGAATCTATCAAGGATTTATTGGGTAGAAATCCTTACGGTGCTCCGTCCCTTTCTTGATGCTTTCTCCATTGATTACTAATACTCTTTTTTTCAGAGGCCGCCGATTTAACTGTCAGCCGACGCCATCAGCTTCGGGAGGATTCTACGGCCGACGCCTTGTCACTGGCTGCTGAGTCAAATGTCCAAATCCTCCGATTACTGCAGAAGTCCAAGGGAGCATTGTCAAAGTTATACTCGATGATCTTCCCTAAGGCGAAGTTGGACAAGACTCTTGACGAGATGGCTGAAGCCTTCCTTGTCGATCCCTCCGAACCTATAGAGGTACTGAAACGTCGCAGCCGCTTGATTGGTGCGGTTCTTACTTTCCAATTGCTTATGGGCCACGGGATGGGGTCGGAATTGGAAGAGTTTTCTAAGGCATTGCCTGTTGATGATGAAAATCATCGAGTCGACCTTGAGCCTTTCAAAAGATCGGCAATTACCTGCGCCAACCGGCTTCTGAAGTTGGTGGATGAAGCACGAGCCGAGCCTGCTCCTGAGTCAGCCCCTGTTTCAACGTCGGCTGATCCTTGAACTGTTATTTGATTTGTTGTACATAACAATTGTTTAAATTCGGCTCTGTTGCCAAACATCCTTTTGCCTCTATGATGTGCACTTAATGCTCCCGATGGGAGTTTCTTTTGTATATGAACACTTTGGTCTGAAGTAAGGACGTGTTGCAGATTCCCTCGTTCCCGTGCCGAGCTTTTTCCGAATCCTTCGGATAATGATGAATCAGGCCTTGTTCGTCAGTTACGCGACCAGGTGTCTAGTCTAAATAAAGACATTACTTCTCTTCGTGCGATGGCCGCCTTGGTGAAGAAGAAGGGAGAGATAGCGACTGCCATTGAACAATACGCTCTTGATGGTCTTCATGTTGCTACCGAAAGCTTGAACTGTGAGTGTTAGCCCGCCTCCTGTTTCTAGGTATAGCTTGAATGTTCTAACATTCGTTCCTTTTCCAGTCGTGGTTTCGGATGCAGCTGAGGAAAACAAAAGGATCCATGAAGAGTTGAAGCCATGACCGACGTTGCGCATCCGAATCATGGTTTGTGGTTGCATCGTCCGAAGGCTGTCGTCATGGCGAAGTTTAAATATCAGATGGGAAAGGCACATTATTACTTTGATAAGTTTCATGCTCATCTTCTAATGGTTTGGAACACCTTGTTTCCTCTAGACCAGGCACCCGCAAACTTATCTGCCTTGTTCACCCGATTCAAGTCTCCCGAAAGGATTCGGCTGTTGGTACGGAAGGAACTCCTGGCTGGTGCAGAGCTTGCTTTTGCTTCAATACTGGCATGCCATCCATCTTTAGATTTGGGAGCCGTGGCGAATACTGAGAGGAGCTTAGGCCAGTATTATGATGCTGCTAGGGGTCCTGCTTTCACCATCGTTTCTCGGATGGAGTCATGCCTTGAGAAGGACCTGAAGTCACATTGGGAGCGGGGAGTTCGACCATGAATGTAATAGCCTTATTTCCTGCATGAAATGATTTTGTGTAAATTTTTTGCATACGTTGTATGCTATATTAATTTGTTTGTCGGGGGCGGCTGAGTGATCAGTTCGACCTGCTCTCCCGACGACTTCGTTGGATTGTGCAACGTTATTGCGAAGCCTTTGCGTAAGTGTAAGAGCGAGACCCATCGACTTAGTCGAGGAATTAGACGCTGTTTGGCCACGCGGTGCACCTATTTGAGCCTGTTTTATGATAATGTAACTATCGACCCGAGCACTGTGACATTTTCTCGAGGCTTGATTGTTGTTTTTTCTTTTGTGTGCCACTAATCTTAGCTCTCGCCGAGAGTATTTAATTAATGACACCGCGTGTTTTATGGGCCAACGTCCCCGATGGGAGTAAGAGCCGATGGTAGGGGCCTCAGTCGACCTGTTCGGGTGGTGAGTTTTAAGAAAAGAGGCAGAAAAACCTGATTAAGACTTTATTTATAAAGTGAAGCAACTTTAAGGGGCTGTAAAAAACAAAAAACAATCGCGCTCTATGTATAAAATCGTCGCAGGTGCAACATTCCATGGATTGTCGACATCTTTTCCCGAAGTTGGTTTGAGCCTATATGCTCCTCCGGTATCACTTCGGTGATGATGTAGGGTCCCTCCCATGGAGACTCGAGTTTCGAGGGTCTTTTTTGCTTTAGAAGTACCATATCGCCAACGCTGAAGCTTCGGCTGCGTATGCGTCGGCTGTGTACTCCTCAGCGCCCATTTGCATACCGTGGCCCTGCCAAAGCAATGTCTCGGGCTTCGTCAAGGAGGTCTACAGCATCTTGCAGTGCAATGTTGGAGGAAGGTTCTGTATGCCGTCTCGAGGTGCTTCGAATCGAACATCAGCTGGTAGGACTGCCTCGGCCCCATGTACCAGAAAGAAAGGAGTGTACTGAGTCGACCTATTCGGTGTGGTACGCAAACTCCAAAGTACTGATGGCAACTCTTCGACCCAAGCTCCTGCTACGCCTGTAAGGCGTTTCTTGAGGCCGTCTCCTATTAGACCGTTGATCCTCTCCACCTGCCCGTTTGTTTGCGGGTGAGCCACTGATGCAAATTTCAACTTTATTCCTCTGTCGTCACAAAATTCTCGGAACTCTTTGGAGTCGAAGTTAGTCCCATTATCTCGTGACGATACCGTGAGGTACTCAAATCGATGTTATTTCCTTGAAGAATTGGACCGCTGTTTTTGCCTTCTGGTCGCACCGGTGTCGCTTCGATCCACTTTGTGAATTTATCAACTGCCACTAGTAAGTACGTGTGTCCCCAAAGCATAGACTCTGCAAAGTGGCCCAACTTGATCGGTCCCCATTGGGCGAATCTGGGCCACGCCGGGTGGGTATCGGCATTAGATCCGCGGCAGGAGCGTGTCGTTTTGGGGAGAACCGCTGGCAGGGGTCGCACTTCATGACCAGATCTCGAGCATCCGATGCCGCCGTTAGCCGCAAAATCCTGCCCCGAAGGCTTTTTCTACAAGAGCCCTACTTCCCGCATGATGCCCGCAAGTCCCCTCGTGTATCTCGCGCAGCAATGCCCTTCCGTCGTCCATGGCGATGCACCTTTGGAAGATACCAGATATGCTACGCTTGTAGAGTTCACCATTTACTATGGTGAAAGCTTTCGATCGCCTGACGATTCGTTTTGCTTCCAATGGATCCGCCGGCAATTCCTGTCTTGTAAGGTACGCCAGGAATGGCTTAGTCCATAGCGGTTCGAGGAGGAGGACTTGTGCGGCTGGCGTTTCGTTGGTAACTTGTTGCGGGTTTGGTTCTGCATCCTCAGTCGATGGTTTCGAGGGCGTCAGCGCCTTCTCTTTTATCGATCGCTGAGTAATTACTTCGTAAAATACTCCGTCCGGGATGGGAGAGCACATAGAGCCGATGTTCGCTAAGGTGTCGGCTTCCTCGTTGCTGGCTCTGCCGATATGCTTGAGCTCACACCCCTCGAACTTGGCTTCCATATTTTGATACAGCTGCCGATAGGCGACCATGTTATCACTAACTGCGTCGCACAGATTCATCGACTGTTGTACTACCAAGTTGGAGTCCCCGTAGATTTCCAGGCGAGTCGCTCCGCACGCCTTTGCCATCTTCATTCCGTGCAGCAGTGCTTCGTATTCTGCCTCATTGTTTGTCGGCAGAGAAAAGTTCATACGTAGTATATATTTCATCTTATCTCCTTGTGGTGATATCAACACCACTCCTGCTGCAGCGCCTGTGCTTCGCTTTGACCCGTCGAAATACATTATCCATGATCCCGACATGTCGGGTGCTGCCGGTGTCTGGGATTGGATCCAATCTGCCACAAAGTCTGGGGAGGATTTGAGATTTTATGGCTGTCCGGTTAACGTAAGTTATGTCGTGAGGTGCTATCTCGATGGCCCATTGAGACACTCGACCGGTGGCCTCTGGATTGGTCATTATATTTTTCAACGGAGCTTCACTCACGACGACGATTGGATGCTCTGTGAAGTAATGCCGTAGTTTGCGGGCTGACCTCCAAACTATATGCCAGCTTCTGATGATGAGGGTACCTCTGTCTTGCGGGTGTGAGTACTTCGCTGAGATAGTAGACGGGCCTTTGTACGCCGTGTACTCTTCCTGCCTCTTCTTGTTCGACGACCAAGACGCTGTTGAAGACTTGAACCGTCGCAGCTATGTACATGAGCAGCGTTTCCTTCTCGCGGGGGTTACAACTGGAGACGTCGACAAGATCCTCTTTAGATTATCGAATCCTGTGCCTCCTTCGTCCACTCGAACTTTTCCGATTTTTTTCATCAAATTGTAGAAAGGTAAAGCTTTTTCTCCTAGCTTGGCAATAAACCTGCTGAGTGCTGCCAAACGTCGCTAACTGCTGCACTTGGTGCAGATTTTTTGGCGGCTCCATGTCGAGAATAGCTTTTGATTTTCAAAGGATTGGCTTCGAATTCCCCGGCCGAGATGAAGTACCCTCAGTACTTGCCCCCTGTACCCAAAGAAGTGTTTTTTAGTTTAACTTCTGATTTTGTACCTATCCAGGCTATCGGGCGTTTCTGCAATCGTCGACGAGGGTGGCAGCGTGCTTCGTTTTCACCACGATATCGTCGATGTAAACTTCGATGTTACGCCCGATCTGCTCACCAAGGCAAGCTTGCATGCAACATTGGTAAGTTGCTCCCGCATTTTTCAGCCCGAAGGTCATGACGTTGTAACAGAAAACGCCGTGTGGGGTGATGAACGCGGTTAGCTCCTGATCTTCTTTCTTCAATTTGATCTGATTATACCCAGAGTAGGCATCGAGGAAGGAGAGGCGATCGCATCTAGCTGTGGAATCAACTATCTGATCAATCCGAGGCAACGGGAAGTGATCTTTCGGACAGTGCTTGTTAAGGCCGGTGTAGTCGATACACATGCGCAGAGCGGTGGTGTCCTTCTTGGGTACCATGACAGGATTAGCCACCCATTCTGATTCCTTGAGCTCTCGGATGAATCCTGCTTTGCGAAGTCGATTGATCTCTTCGCCAATTGCTCTCCGCTTGGGTTCAGAGAATCGACGCATCGACTGTTGCACTGGTTTGGCTGTTGGGTCAACATTAAGGGCGTGCCTGGCATGTCGGATGGTTCCCATGCAAATATCTCCCAGCGCTCACGGAGGAACTCGATGAGCGCGCCTTCCTATGCGATCGCGAGGTCAGCCGATATATTGACCGTTTTCTTCGGGTCATTGGGGTGCACCTGCAGTTTCTTGGCTTCCTTTGTAGCGTCGAACTCGTCGGATCTTACGTTTCGGTTGTCGGCTGGTGGTTGCGTATGATCTACTGCTGCGTCGATTGCGTTGAGTGGCGCCGAATTTAGCGATCTTCTGAAACTCCCTATCACAGGTGTCTGACCGAGCAAAACTCCCGTGAACGGTTATTGGGGTCCCGTTGTTTCCTGGCATCTTTAGCTTTAGGTACGCATAATGAGGTACGGCCATAAACTTGGCAAACGCTGGCCTGCCGAGGATGGCATGGTACTGGGATTCCCAGTCGACGACTTCAAACTCGATCTTTTCTTTCCTAAAATTGGTGGGTGTGCCGAAGACTACATCCAACGATGTTTTCCCAAGAGAATAAGCGGGTCGAGTCGGTATAATGCCATGGAATCCTGTATCGGATTCCTTCAGCATATCGACTGTTAAACCCATTGCTTTCATTGTGTTGGCAAATAGTAAATTTAGACCGCTTCCTCCGTCCATGAATACTTTGCTCATGTTGTACCCTCCGATCTATGCCTCAAGGACTAGAGCTCCATGGCCGGGTCTAGGAACGGCTTTCGGGTGATCCGTTCTGTCGAAGGAGATGCTTTGTTCCGACCAGTTGATGAATTCGGGTGTGTCGACCATAGCGACTTCTGCATACTTCACTTCCCGCGAGAATTTCTTGATTTCTCTTTTTGAAAAGCTGGTTTTATGAATCATGCTGACCTGCCCACGCGGCTCTGGGAATACCTCGGCTGGTACGTACTCATCTTTCTCCATTGGTTCGTATGGTTCACGTATGGCTCTGGTACGTACGGCTCTGCCCGATAGCTGTAGGATCTCGCTCTCTTCTCCATCATGTGGACTCTTGATATAGCTTCACTCCTGAGGTCATCACAGAACTGTCGAATCTCCAAGAAGTGTCGGCAGTTCCTTAACAGGTGACTGGATTTCTCTCGACCGTCCTTCGGGTCGAAATAGGAGTGGAGATAGCATGGCGCATCGAGTTGCTCCGTGGCTGATAGGTGCGGTGAACGAGCGCGGCCATGGATCGATTGCATGCCCTCCTGTTCCCGTTCGGACTGACGAGGGTGAGGCGCTGCACGTTCTTCTTCTCCATAGCATAATTCCCTTCGCCTTTTCTTCCTTGCTGTCGCGAGGTCAAAACTTCTCGGCTATTTCCATGCATGCTCCTGGGCGGAATTCCCGAAGTTGCTGCCAAGGTATCCTCTGCCGAAACCGAGGGCCCCAAATCAGACGTATCTGTCGTTGGGAGACGAAGAAAGCCCTTGGGGTCGATGATAAAGTGGACGCCTCCAAAGGTAGTGGTCATGTTGTCACACGATTCCGTAGGAACTGAGTGCGACGTTTTGAGGTGAGATACGAACTCGAAAGATCCAGCGGATCGAATCCTTCGGGTTTGGGGGTGTTGGTGACTCAAGCACGAACGTTGCGGATGTGACGAAAGCCGATGCTCGCCTTGTGCCGACAAGCTTCCGCGGAACGGCGCCAATTGTCGAGGGTGCTCCTCGGCAATGCCCTCCGATAGGGGCTTAGGGTTGATGGAATCCTGCAGGCTGACACGAGACATCGGTACACAAGCGGGGAGAGCGATTTACCCAGGTTCGGGCCCTCGATGAGGTAAACCCTTACGTCCTGTCTGTTCTTTGATTATGATGAAAACAGGTTACAATGGGGTGCCGAATACTTCGGCTGAGATCTAGTCGAGATTGGTGTTGCTAGGGTTACCTAGCTCTAAGCTTTTCCTGGCTAAGGTTGCTAAGATTGTTCGTGTCCCTCGGCAGCCCCTCTCCTGGCCTTTATATAGGAGGCCAGGTCTCAAGGGTCCTACCCGAGGACGACTAGGTTTACAGTAGATTAAATCTAATCTTTCCTTGTTTGTCCGTTTCCTGATCTTGTCCGCCAAGGAATCTTCTGACGCACCGGCCTAGTGGCCCATCTCGCCTTCTGGTAGCTTCATGGGCCTCCAACTTGTCAATATCAGATAGGGCAATACTGGTTACCCGAAGGGTAATGCCCACGTCACATGCCTTCACGAACTTCGGTTCCATGAAACTCCAGGAAAGAGAGTGCGTCAAGGAGAGGATCATTGTCGGGATCTTCAAGCTCAAAATCTTGGTTTGTTTTACCTGTCGCAGAAAATATATATTGGTCGACAAGCAGGAAGAAATTCAAGTCTAAGAAAGATAGAAGGGATCGACAAAATTACCAAGGAAGCGCCGATTCTGTGTGGTCAAGCGCTTGATGATCGCCTTTTCACGAGTAGCCTGGGCGGCCTTGTGCTCGTTCAAAGCAGTTTCGGCGTCATCAAGTCTTCTCTGCAGATCTTCGACACGCAGCTTTTGCCTTGGCCTCCTCACGCTTTAGCTTGGCTAGCGTCAAGTTCAGCTTTCTGGCGAGCCGTTTCACTTTGCTCCAGTTTCTGAGCAAGAGTGTCGACAAGCTTGTTGGCCTCTGCAAGTTTCTCTGTCAAGATAGTAAAGAATCGTCAAAATTGCGACAAAACATGGAGCAAGAAGTCATAAACAAGGGTCATTAAAAGGTTGTTACCTTCAGTCTTGCTGGCATATTCATGGTACCAACGAATTGGGCACCGATACGAACAAGCTCTTGGATCATAGGCTGTCAAAGAAGGACAAAGAAAGAAAACGTCGGTATGGGAAAAATATAAAGGCATAAAGAAGCAAACAGAGGAAATATAGATAGTAACAAGCAAATTAAGAACTTACATCATCCAAGAGAGGATTGGAGGAGCTACCCAATTGGAGGGTAGGCTCCACGATCGTTTCCACCCTTGTCCTTTTTGGTAAAGGGACAGGAGGCTTGAAGGAGGAGTAGGAGCGCCAACGTTTGTTGAGGAGGCGAGGATTCCTCTCCTTCAACTGGCGTCTCCGAAACAACTAAAGTATGTGACGTACTCGTTCGAGCAGCCACATCAAGAGTTGGTATTTCTTCCTCATCATCACTGCGATTAAAAGACGACAGCATAAAAAGCAAGATAGGCAAAAATCTTCGAGTACAAAAATAAGGGGAACTAGAGGTGACTTACGAGCTGATGAGGGATTCAAGATATGGATCATAAGTTGCCTTCTGACGTGAAGGACCAACTTCTTCGGCTTGGAGGTGCCGGAATCTTCGCATCATTCCTTTTCCTTTTGTTCCTTGGAGAAACCGCAGGAGGAGGAGATTGTGCCGATAGTGCCCTCGAGCATCTTTTTCAGAAGATCCCGCAGATTTTAGAGAATCCACGGGTTCATTCACAAAAGAAGGAGCATCTTGGTTGTCATCGGTGACAAGGGATCTTTCCTCGTTCTCCACCTTCAGGAAGGGGAGGAAGCGAGACAAGATCTGGATGGTTCTATACAAAAAGCAGGGGAAGATGTCAAAAGCAGAAACAAAAAAGACAGCAAAGAGATAGCAAATCAAGCGACAAAGTTTACCTTGGGAAGTGGATTGGTGGCGCTGAATGGTTTTACACGACAAGAAGAAGGGACAGGATCTTTTTTGCCGAGAGGAGATTTTCGGACAAGTTTTTCTAAATCATTGACCTCTAAATCCGCCGACAACCGATCTGTGTCCTTGTTGCCAGCATATTCCAGAGAGGATGTTTGCGAGCCTGAAGCGGTTGTACTCTGGTTCTGAGAAAATATGCCGTGATTTGAATACCTGATAACTCTTTACCGCAAGTATTTAGCAACTCATGGATGCGGGTCATCAGGCTGTCGCTATTTTTTCTTCTTCGGTCTCTGCGTCCCAGCGGCGGCGAAGAATTTTCTCGGCACCATCAAAAGGAGGGATGTTGTCTTCAACACATCCATGATTCTCCTCCTGAATATACAACCACTTCTTGCGCCACCCTTGAACTGAGTCAGGGAGTTTGACGTCGAAGTAGTCCAGCTGTGGGACGAACGGAAATTACAACGTCGCCTATATTATAGGCGACATTGGGGGAGCCATTGCGGCGACAAAGAAAATGCGCTTCCATAGCGCCCAGTTAGGCTGGACGCCAAGGAAGGCCTCACAGAGGGTGATGAAAATGGAGATATGGAGGATAGAGTTGGGCGTGAGGTGGTGAAGTTGAAGACCATAAACAAAAAGCAATCCACGGAGGAAAGGATGAATGGGGGCGGAAAGACCGCGGATGAGATGGTCGACAAAACTTACCCGATACCCCATTGGAGGGGTTGGGTAGCTTTCTTCACTAGGGAAGCACAGCGCTTTGGGCTTCTTGTTGATCCCCAGCTTCTTCAAGAGATTGATGTCCTGAGTGGAAATCTTGGACCTTTCCCACTCCGCGCTCCCCAGATCTACGGCAGCCATTGACGACTCCGGCGTGCTGTGCCTGGTTAAACGACGCGGTGGCATCAACAATGGCGTGGGAATGCAGCTAGGAAGAATGAGCTCTGGGAGTTGTGGGGCGCAGGAGGAAGTTTTGCAGAGAAGCAGGGGAACGGCGCGAGCGGAAGTGCTCGAGGAAGAAGAAGGAGATCTTATATAGAGGTGCGGTGAAGCGGCGGACCGTTGGATGGAAAAAGTGTGCGGCAGATGATAACCACGTGGAGACAAGGGTAAAACAGTATTTTAACATTGAGAAGTTACGGTACGTGCGCCAGGAAAAGCGGAGGACGTGTGTCCCCCACCTGCACGACGTGTCAAGATAATGGTTACTTTGGGCCCGCAAGGCAGCGGGAGAAAACTTCTCGCGATTTTCGGACTCGAAATCGTGGCTATCGTCAGCAATAACGTCACCTTGCAGAGAAAAATTCGCCTCAACAGTTTCATAAAAAGGCGACATGAAAATATTGATGAGCCTTTGATCAAATACAAGTTTTTGATCAAATGCTCGGGGCTACTTTGAAAGAAGTAAATTTGAGTATGACAATATAGAATTTGTGGGAGCCTATGATCAAACGCAAGCGTTTGTTCATAGCCTCGCTACTCCATGGAGCGCTGTTCGCGCACCAGAATATATATAAAAAAAAAAGAAAGAAGAAGAAAAATTCGAGAAAGAAATGACAATATAGCGACATGAGGCAATAAAGTGTTGAGCCTACAACCAAGCACAAGTCCTTGGCTGTAGCCTCGGGGGCTACTCCCATCGGGAGCGCTGTTCGCGCACCCGAGAAATTATAAAAAAGGGAGATAAAAGAAAATAAGAAAGATAGAAGAGCCTACAACCAAGTACAAGTCCTTGGCTGTAGCCTCGGGGGCTACTCCCATCGGGAACGCTGCTCGCGTACCCGATGAAATCATAAAAAAGAAAGAAAGAAAGAGAAAAAGAAAGATAGCAAGAGCAAAAGAGTATATTTCGAGTTATAAATAACTCTGCATATACTCCCATCGGGAGAGCAATATAAGTCATCCGTTGACTCAATAAAATGTGCCATTCCAACAGCCGAATAAGCACTCGACAATATATTCTCAGAACGCCAAAAGTTGCGATCAATTTCTGAATGCCGCAAATTTGCGAAGGTAAGACCCCAGATCCGTTCTGTGTGGCGTGGCGCCGTCTCTGACGTCGGTTTGCTACTTTTATCCGTATCCTTGATACGAAGAAAAATCCTAACGGACGCGTTGGGGTACCGATAAATTTGACTGGGACTCGACGAATGGTAAGACCTTAAGCGGCACTTGTCGAAGTTTACCCCAGTATCCCGAGATCATGTCCAGGGACGTGATCTTGAAGTAGGTTTTTGCGGATTGCCACTAGAGCAGTTAACTAGTACCTGATCCGTCAGATGAACTAGCCCCAACTACCATTATCCCTGTGCAATATAGAAATTTATGTGAAGAAATATAGAAAGTTTAAGTTGTCAAATAAAAATAAACAGTGGAGATTTTCCCTGACTCTACGATTCAAGCAAAATCTCGGGGCTACGACATAGGCATCCCCAATGGGCCTGCCAAAGATAGTACCGGGGTTTACGAAGGCCCACTACCCGAAGAATAAGAAGATTCGGAAGCCCAAGATATTATGAAAGCTAGAGTTGTAATAGGAAGTGTTATTTGTAATCTTGCGGGATGAGTTAGAAACCTTCCCGGACTCTGTAACTTGTACAAACACGAATCCCTCGGCTCCTCCTCCTATATAAGGGGGAGTCGAGGGACGAAGAAAGGATCGAATCATTGTTTTCCCAAACCCTAGCTTTTACAATCGTCGAGTACTTTTCGGCTGAAACCTTCGAGATCTACTTGCCCTCTACTTCTAACTAAAACCCTAGTCTACGATCCGTAGGCATTGACAAGTTGATACCTTGTCAACAAGAAAACAGATTCTCTTCCACATGCTATATCCACAAGAGAAACTACTTCTCTTCTACATGCTATTTCCACAAGAGAAATTAGCTCTTCCCTCTTGTCATCTTAGATTAGCATTTGTTATCTTGCACTCTTGCAAAGTACCTTCTTGATGGTTTGCGAGTACAATTATAATGTACTCACGGCTTTGTCCCTGGCTATTTACTTGGCCAGACTTGGAGGAGCATGACGGATGAAGAAGGAGTTGGCGACGTCTATGCGAGCTAGGAACGTCTTCCCAGTCAGTTGCCTGTAGGGTTTATGGCAGATGACTTGGGCTCCGCTGTTGAAGTGATTCCTCTACTCGATTATTTAGTTAGGCACTTCGAGGCTATTATGTAAAGATTGGTCATATGACCTCATTGTAATTTTCTTATTCTGTTTTGTAATGGATGGTGTAATTTGATATCAGTTCGGTTACGTGTTCATGGCACACTGATCATGGGATCGTGAACTGTATACATAACAGGGTATTTCAGACAGTTAGTCCGGGGTCCCCACAATCCTGGCAAAGTACTTTTTGATCTGGTGCAACCACATCGTTGATTTCTCAGCAATTCATCATCAAACATGGGATTACTTGCACGGGGTTAGAAACACCCATTCCCATATTATCTGCGGGGGGAACGATATTAGTTACCCACGTTAAGCAAGAGCAGGTCATCATGATCCATAGATGTGCGTTTGACGCAGACCTTGTTTGTTCTACCCATGAAGGACATAGATGTCATTCTTGGTATGAACTGGTTAGAGGAGAATGGAGCCTTGATAGATTGTGCAAACAAGACTGTGTCTTTGAAAAGTCCGGATGGAGGAAGGATGATTTATCAAGGAGATAAGCATACCCAGATCGAGGTTGAGCTACAGCTTAACAGCATGAAGGAGGTGAAACTTGAGGATATATCAATAGCCAATGAATTCCAAGATTTTTTTTTCCGAGGGAATTGCCGGGAATGCCACCAGACAGGGAAATAAAGTTTACTATAGATCTAATCCCAGGAACATCTCCAATTGCTAAAGCACCATACAAGATGGGGACCGAAGGAGCTTAAGGAACTCAAAGAACAATTGGATGACTTGGAACAGAAAGGATTCATACAAGAGAGTATATCACCTTGGGTATCACCAGTGATATTTGTGGACAAAAGAGATGGAGGCCATAGAATGTGCGGAGATTACCGGAACCTTAACAATGTTACTATCAAGAACAAGTATCCAGTACCCAGAATACAAGATTTATTTGATCAAGTCAGAGGAGCAGGAGTTTTCTCCAAAATATATCTGAGATTGGGTTATCATCAGATAAAGATCAAGAAGGAAGATGTTCCGAAAACTGCCTTTGTTTCAAGGTATGGACATCATGAGTACTTAGTAGTACCTTTTGGGTTGACAAATGTGTGGCACCCCCGGGATCAGGGTTAGACAAATACCAGATCTTCATCTGACATAAGCCTAACCTAGAGCTCGAGAGACTACAGTGAGAGAATCGGTAACACAACAGTGACTCTACGACTCCAAGAAGTAATACAAGCTCATAACTGAGCGAAGAACCAAAGAATTACAAGCAGAGGTCACTGACCTGACATACATCAATCAACGGAAGCAAAGTTATGCTATTAGACATAGCAAGATAGCAAAAGGCCTAAGAGGCCAGGAGCATAACGGCGACGTCCCAGCCCATAGATTCCAGGCTGCCACCTGGGAACCCCAAGCTACTCGTCGATGTCGACTTAGAAACCACCATCTGTTGGAGCGACTTCGTCTGAAACAAAAGCATGCAAAGCTGAGTACAGGGACTCAGCAAGACTTAGTACAACCTTTTAGCAAAGGGTATGCGGGCTTTCTGTAGATCTTCTTTTGTGTAAAGCCAATTTTCCTTTGAAAGACAAGAGAGAAGAGAAGCTTGACTACTTAGAACCTTTAAAAGGGGATAAGAGAGCGATATCTCTATCTCTATTGATCATCATATTGTATCCACCAATCTTCATCATCTCGAACCACTATCCTCGGATCACCCCCTCAACACCCGGAGAAGGTATCCGTAAACACACATTGGTTGCCAAGTTTTACGATCAGGTTAAAGTTGTCTATGATCACAGAATCCATTCCCAAGTCGTCCGTAACCGTGGACACGGCTTTTCGAAAAGATTTAACCCTGCAGGGGTGCACAACTTTACCCACACGTGCCAACCGACTCTTAATGCCAGAATCATTAGCTCTCTTCCTTGGAAAGCCGGCAGAGGGTGGTCGACCACGACCTTTACCTTGCTGTCGCCGAGACCATGAGTCACGCGCTAAGGATTGTTCCGCCGTAACGGGTCAAGTCCCGAAGTCGGTCCTTAACGATGTGAGCCGAGGTGGGTTTCCCCAGAGGCCGCAACCCCCAGCCACCACGACCACGCTTACCTGCCTGTTATGTACCTTTACCCCCAAGCAAAATGCAATGCATATGACCAGGTAACGCGCAAACTATGTGACTCATGGAATCTACTAGGCAAGTTAGTGAGTCGAGAGGGTACCATAATAGGGCCTCGTGTGGTTGTACGCTCAGTCTTGGTTCAAGAGGCGAGAACTCGGTTCCTAGGGTCGGCAGAAACGAAACAACCCACCACATCCCAATGTGGCCTCTCGTCTGAGCCTTTAATCATGTTTATCAACATCTCTATACTTACCACGTCAACCTGTCATGCTAGTTTCATTTCATTGTATGGCTCCAGTCCGAAGACCGGAGTAGTAGCGTAACAAACTAAGCATGGCTAAGCATAAAGAGATAAAGGCTCTAGCGACGCACACATGCCAAACCTAGTTATGCTAGGAGCAGTGGATCAGGTATTTGAGGCTACAAGGGTGGAACATGCAATAGATAGGATAACTCTACCTATCGATAAAAGACAGTTGAATCGTGTGCAATATGTAGGAACCAGAAGTAAAAGCATTTCAAAAACATATATGAACCAGGATAGGGCTTGCCTTTGTCCCTGACAAACCAAAGTGGATCTTTGATAGTCTTGTACTTGACTTGTTTGTTGGTGGACAATTATTGATCTGCGTCGTTGTCGATCTTCATCGTCTCGGCACTTGCTCTATCGATCGCGAAGAAGCAAATACCGGAAAGGTAGATCAACAATCAACACATGCCATCGATGCAATGCGCATACAAAGATGATGATATGTCAAATTAATTAGGTAGTGAAGCTAACCCCAAGACATCATCAGGTTAACTGGGGTTCGACGGGACTAGGGTTAGCAGTCCCGGAACCTCAGAAGGGGTACAATTAGTTCTTCTAAAACAAATAGGGTTCAAAGTTGTTTAACAATGCATGATTTTGATACTAAAGTGTAGATCTCATTTTTCTGAAGATTTTTATATATTATACACATTTTTCTGATTTAAAATGAAATAGTTATGGATTTTACAAGTTTTACCCATTTTATGGAATTTCTGGAAATTATTCAAAATCTGACAGTCGGACCCACTGTCAGGGTTTTATTATTTCCTAAACATTTACGAATTGATTAAATCTTTGACGAAGGGACCCACCTTTCAATGAATTTACCAAAATATAAAATAAAAACAAAATAAAAAGAAAAGCCACTGGGCCCACGGGTCAACCCGTGGTCAACTGCCGCGGCCGACGCCGATGACCATAAGCGCGGCGCTGTGGCGTGCCCCGGACGCGGTATGGCGCGTTCGATGCGCACGGGCAGTGGGCGGACGGTGGTGGTGCCGCGACCATCTGGTCGCCGGAGCGCGCCGGCGACAGGCCGAGCGGCGGCCGCGGTGGCGCACGACGCGACGATGACACGTGGAGGTAGGGAGAGGGAGGAGGCGCGAAGCACCAGCAGCTCACCGGGAGCGTCTTGGTAGGCTCGGCGAGGCCGGGGGAGGCCTGCGGCGTCGCAGCGGCAATCGGCGCCCTCGCCGGCCGCGGGAAGACGGGGTCGTGGTGGCCGATTGGAGCTTCCCTCGTCAATTCCTTCGACGGGGAGGCACATCAGGAGGATACGGAGCCAGTGGCGTTGTCGGTGGGGCTCACGGAGCGTGGAACGACGACGAGGTGTGGTGGCCGGGCGGGGCTAGGGTTTCGGCCTCGCAGAGAGTTGGAAAGGGAGAGAGATGGCGCGTGCGCCAGGGAGGAGAACAGTGGGAGGTAGAGGTGGTCGTGGAGCGTGTGAAGAAGCTCCAGGGCGTCCGGTGCCCGACGGAGGTGGCGTCGGGAGCGGGCGGCGGCACGCGGGTGCCTCCTGTCCAAGGGGGAAGAAGACAAGGAAAATTGCCCAGAACCCCTAGTTTTTGGGGTTTTCTGGAAACTTTAAAACATAGCCAAATTCAATTGTATTTTTGTTATCACCAGAATTTGACCGAGTCGGAGGTGGGCCACGATTGAGAAAGACTTGAAGATATACATGGAAGGAAAAACAAGAATTGGCCTTATACACGAAGTTGGGCTGAATTGCCCATTGTATCTGTAATTTAGTGGATCGTATCTTTAGATTAAAAGTTAGAGTTTTACTCGTGCACGGTTAGGTGCACGTCCGAATTAGAAAGTCCGCCGGACTATAAATATGTATCTAGGGTTTATGGAATAAACAACAACACAACGTTCACCCCAAAACAAACCAATCTCGGCGCATCGCCAACTCCTTCGTCTCGAGGGTTTCAATCAGGTAAGCGACATGCTGCCTAGATCGCATCTTGCGATCTAGGCAGCACAAGCTCCACGTTGTTCATGCGTTGCCCGTACTGAAGCGTCTTTGATGGCGGGCAACGTAGTTATCATAGATGTGTTAGGGTTAGCATAGCTCTTCGTATAAACATGCTTACGTAGTGCAACCCTCGCATGTCTAGCCGCCCTCACGCCTATCTCAGGCGTGGGGGCGGCACCCTGCTTGTTCATCATCTAGTAGATCTGATCCGTTACGATTGCTCCTTGCTTTGCAAGGATTAGTTTAATATCTGCAATAGTTAGGCCTTACAAAGGGGGGGAGGATCCAGCGGCACGTAGGGTGGCGTTCGCAAGTCCTAAACAGGATGTTCCGATGATCAACGTCACGTTGGTTGTGTGGCCTTGTTTAGGATCGGCTTACGAGCACCGTGCGTGGCCGCGAGGCCCAACCTGGAGTAGGATGATCCGATTATGCGGTGAAAACCCTAAATCGTCGTAGATCTCATTAGCTTTATCTTGATCAAGCAGGATCACCAAGTATTCGTGCACCCCGTACGGATCATGGGTGGATCGGCTCTTTGAGCCGATTCACAGGATAACCTGAGAGCCGATCGAGGCTCTTATTTAATGTTTACGTGTATGCCATGCAGGAACTAAGCGAGGCATCCCCATCACCTTCCCGACCAGGTATAGGTCAGGTGGCACGCCTTGCACTTCGCATCGCCGCGTGTGACCGAAGAGCATTGCGGGCCGTCGCTCGGAGAGGGTCTCAGCCAGCCGCAGCTCTAGGCTCTTCCCGGCTCTACCGTGTTGACAGGCCGCTGCCCGCCGGTGGGTTTTGGCGATCAACACATTCTGGCACGCCCGGTGGGACCATCATCTACATCAACCACATCGCCATCTACATCTGAGATGGCGGCGGACGGCACGCCAGTCACCTACGAGGAGCTGCCTGCTGAGCTCAAGAAGAAACATGACGAGATCAAGGCCACCCTCGAAGCCGACCTCATCGGCTCTTTTCAGAGAACCCGTACCCATGGCATCAGATGGAAGGGATTCTCACCACAAGGTGCACTCGATGGGATAGATCTCTCTCTGCCCCGTCGGAGGAACGCACCAGGGCCCTACGGCAGGAGATCAACTACTTGGTGGCTCACTCGCTACACCGCCACTCTGAAAACTTGGTCAACGTGTTGGAGCGTCTCGCTCTGCGCGTGATCCAGGAGATCATGAGCCACCAGTACTCGCCGTCAGGACCAGCTCTCGGGACGCACCAAGGAGAGTTGCCACTCCAGTCCCGTCCACCGCTGCCATATGCGTTGGCAGCACCAGCTGAAGTGCCGGCTACACCGGCATTCGTCGTCTACAAGATCGGTGGTGACCCTAGTGACTACCAGTTCTTGGCTGAGGCGCCCAAGGAGATCCCTCAAGGATACGCGTGCACGTATGTGCCAGATTGTGGCAACTGGCCACTCTCAAACCAGGCCACAACGTCAGGGACTCCGGCGCAAACAGGAGGAACGTCAGCAACAGAGCTTGAGAAGCAGACGTGGCTAACTAAGTACGCCACCCCGACGAAACTCCCGAGCCCAGCTCCTGCAGTTGGCTCAGAGCTGGAAAAGCAAACATGGCTGGCTAAGTACGCCACCCCGGCGAATCTTCAGAATGCATCTCCTGCAGCCAGCACGGCGGATCAGATCAGTACCATACTGAGAGACCAGTTCGGCATTATGCCGAAAAGGAGGGCAATCGGCTATTCCAAGCCGTACCCCGACGAGTACGAGATGATCCCGCTGCCACCTAAATATCGGCTCCCTGACTTCTCCAAATTCAGTGGATCGGATGGCTCCAGCTCCATCGAGCACATCGGCCGATATTTGGCGCAACTAGGACCGGCTTCAGTGTCGGATCAGCTACGCGTGAGGCTCTTTTCACAGTCCCTCACAGGATCGGCTTTTGGATGGTATACCTCTTTGCCAGCAAACTCCATCCAGTCTTGGAAGCAATTGGAAGAACAGTTCCATACGCAATACCATTCAGAAGCTTCCGAGTCTAGCATTGCCGATCTAGCACAACTACGTCAGAAGCGCGGAGAAACGGTGACAGAGTACATCCAGCGCTTCAGGAATCTTAGGAACCGATGTTATTCGGTTCGTATAACTGAAAAGGAAGCAGTCGAGTTGGCAGTAGCTGGCCTTGCAACACAGCTCAAGGACATGGCCTCCCAAGCAGATTATCCCTCGCTGGCGCACATGGTTCAGAAATTATCAGCATATGAACAGCGCCACCCAGACCTGTACCAAGACAAGTTCAAGCGTGCAGTAGTCATGGTCGATACAGAGGAAGGTGAAGTGCCTGCGGGAGACCAAGAAGTAGCAGTGGCTGAGTGGACTCGGGGAGGAACCCCCGTATCCTGCAAATGGGTAAAGCCACCAGGGCCGCCCAGGGGATTTGATTTTGACGTGACCAAGACTGAACAAATCTTCGACCTCCTGCTCAAGGAGAAACAGTTGACGATTCCTGAAGGTCTCAAGTTCCCTACGGCGCAAGAGCTAAACGGAAAGCCGTACTGCAAATTCCACAACTCGCTCTCCCATGCCACCAACGACTGCAGGGTGTGGCGTCAGCACATCCAAGCGGCGATAGAGAAGGGGCGTTTAATTTTCAACCAGTACGCCATGAAGGTAGACACCCAGCCCTTCCCCGCCGTTAACATGGTAGAAGTCATCTACCCCGAGGGCTGCCAGCCAGGTCCCACGTTCAGCATCAACATGGTAGGGCCTGGGAACCACTCTGGCAAAGATGGAGATGAGGGCAGCTGCTCTCATAGCAAGGACACAGAAGAGGCCGCTCCACGCGATCGGCTCCATCATGATGGCAAGCGCTACGTCACAGAGGGAGAAGTGAAGAACATAAGATATCAGCGACCTCTCTCTGATCACCTCCTCAACAAATATGTGAGTCAGTATGACCAACGCCGACGGTCCAACTATGATGATGAAGGAGATCGTCTGGCTAGAGAAGCCAGAAGACATCGTCGGCAGGATCGCGATGAGGAGGAGCACGAGCGCCGTGCCACGGACAGGCCAAGGGAGCAAGATGACAACGCCAGACACTGGGACTGCCCTTTCTTCAGACACTGCTGGGATTCAGGAATGAGCCGATTGCCCACAATCGGCAATTGCCCAGAATGCAACAAGAAGAAGAAGGAGGCAGCCAACGTGTCTGTGTTCCAGCGTTTAGGGCCTCTCCCGCCACAGAGTAAACGTGCTGAGTCACCTCGTTGGGCAGATATTGAAGACTCCGAAGACGAGGGACTAGAAGAAGAAGAAGACAGGTACCACCGTCCAAGGTGGTGCCCTGACGGACTCAGCCGTTCACAAAAACGCAGGGTTCAGCGGTTGCGCGGCCTGGAGGAAGCCGAAAGGTTATACTTGCATACGCTAAGGAAGGCACGGCCTGATCTGGCTGCAAAGGTTCAGCGAGCCCTGAATGAAGAGGGTCGTCCACGGAGAATGGAGTGGCGCCCCAAACAAAGGAGAGCCGATGATGAAACATCGGCTGGCACGAACATGGTGTTCATCCTCCCTTCGGAGTTCAGTGCTCCAGGGTTAGATGAGACATCCGTGGCACAACTTGACTGCGGCCCACGGCCGGTTATCTTTGAGAAGCCACGAGATAAGAGCTACAGGCATCTGAAGGCCCTATATTTGCGAGGATATATCGATGGGAGGCCTGTGAACAAGATGCTGGTAGACACCGGAGCGGCAGTTAACATCATGCCGTATTCTATGTTACGTCGGCTGGGACGCTCTAGCTCGGATTTAATCAAGACCAATGTAACATTGAGCGATTTCAACGGCCAAGCGTCTGAGGCACAGGGAGTTCTGAACGTGGATCTGACCGTAGGAAGGAAAACTATCCCTACAACGTTCTTCATCGTCGATAGCACGAGCAGTTATGCTGTGCTGCTGGGAAGAGATTGGATCCACGCCAACTGCTGTATTCCCTCCACGATGCACCAATGCATAATACAGTGGGATGGAGATGAGGTAGAGGTCGTCCAGGCCGATGATTCAGTTGAAGTTTCAACGGCTGGCATGAACGCATGGGAAGCAGCAGGCCAAGAACCCCTCTCAGGCATCAACTTAGACGACTGCGAACGCATCGATGTGACAAAGGGAAGGGTTAAGCTGGTTTTATCCACCGGCCTGACCATGTAGTCGAAGCAAAGCGACGTGTAACTTGGCGAGGCTGATCCTTGTGATCGGCCCCAAAGGTCTATGAAGGGACATTACAGAACCTTCAGTCAGCGCTCCAATCATTATGGAGGCCGATCCCAGCAATCGGCCAAAATTATCCTCACCACATGTTCTGCTTGTGTTCACCTTTGACCCTATCAGGAGCCGACGTGCGAATTACAGAGCCGATATCTGCCATTCTTTAACAGATTCGGCTCGGGGGGCACCTAATACTGGAACAGATGCAGGGGTACATGTGTGCAATGAATACTGGGGGCTGATAGGAGAAAATCGGCCAGTAAAAAAAAAAAAAACAAAAATTTACAGCCGATGCAAGGGCATCGACTTTAGAATTGAAAGGCAGCCGATGCGCAACCATCGACTTTAGTGGAATTATGCAATGTCTATCGAGTCTCCACCAGATCCAGGCCAACGGTGGTACCTTCTGTTGCCTCGAGTGAGTAAAACAATGGAAACTTCTTCAGCTACTTCGAGCCGATCCGGGTTCCTGAACCCCGTTGTCAAGGATTTCCAATCTTTGGGGCTGGTTCAGCTGAGACGGAAGATTATCGGCTGATTGGAGGAAGAAAGAGGATCGGCTGTGGCGCATTCTCTTTGACATTCTCGCCCCGAGTAAGGCTCGGGGGGCAGTAGGCGCGAGTAAGACTCGGGGGGCAACAGGCCTAGTGGATACTCTGTAAGAGCCGATGGGGATGCCATCGGCTGATTTTTCATTGCAGCCTCCTTCACAGATGATGAGTATTGAAAAGGACCATTGGTTTGGTTGGAAGAATTCCAAGGTTTTCCTGAAGATTCTGCATTATCCGCGAATAAAAAAAATCATCAGTTGAAGAAGGAAAGGGCGAATTTCGAAGGTCCGATGCGGTGCTATCGGCTCATTACGCATTGGCAAAGGGGACGAATCGGCAAGGTCAGTAGAAGGAGGAATCGGCTAAATTAAACTCAAAGGAAATCGGCAAGATCAAATTGGGGAAAGTTCTTCATTGATTAGATTTCTTACATAAAGAGCTGATTGCTCTCAAAAGGAAGTACTAGGGGATACATTGCCCCATCTACTACTACTGGCCCTATTCTAGAGGTCCTATCTACGGGCCATCACTGCCCTCGTCGTCGCCGTCGTCGCCGCTGTCGGCGCTGCTCCCGGCGGGCTCGTCGTCGCTCCAATGGCCGCCGACCGGGTCCTCGTTGTCTTCATCCTCTTCGTCAGCGTCGTCCTCGTCGCTGTCGAAGATTGCCCGGCCAAGGGCAGAACCGCTTGGCCGGCGGCTCGTCGGAGGAGCTCTCGTCGTCGTCCTCCTCCTCCTCTTCCTGCTCCTCCTCCTCCCCGGAAGAGGTGAAGTCGCAGGAGAAGCTGTCGTCGTCGCTCTCCTCCTCCGTTGCCCCAACGGCGAGGAAGCGGAGGTCGCTCTCCCCGTCCGTCGAGGACTGGTCGTCCTCGGACCAGATGGAGAAGTCGTGGTCTGACTCCTCCCCGGCCGCAATGGCGCGGCGGATGTTCGCTGCATGGACCTCTGCCGGATTGTACTCCGGCGTCGGCTCACGGGATGCGGAGGACTGGCTGGAAGGACCCGATGGAGCAGAGGAGGAAGAAGACATGGTGGCAGGAGGGCTTTTGGAGTGCTAGTGCGATGGAGATACGGAGGAGAACTGTGCGTAGCGGTTAAATAAAAGGAGATATAGTGGAAATTCAATGCCACAACAGTTTCCGAGGAAGTGGTGCCTAAGAAAAAAAACTGCCAGATCACGCGGAGAAGTTGAGGAGGCAGGGCATCATGATGAAGGATACTGCGACGGTTCTGCCACGACATGACCCGACGAAGGAAAACAGAGTGATTTTGGAATTACCAATTCCAAAACCAGGGGGGCATGTGTTATCACCAGAATTTGACCGAGTCGGAGGTGGGCCACGATTGAGAAAGACTTGAAGATATACATGGAAGGAAAAACAAGAATTGGCCTTATACACGAAGTTGGGCTGAATTGCCCATTGTATCTGTAATTTAGTGGATCGTATCTTTAGATTAAAAGTTAGAGTTTTACTCGTGCACGGTTAGGTGCACGTCCGAATTAGAAAGTCCCTGGACTATAAATATGTATCTAGGGTTTATGGAATAAACAACAACACAACGTTCACCCCAAAACAAACCAATCTCGGCGCATCGCCAACTCCTTCGTCTCGAGGGTTTCAATCAGGTAAGCGACATGCTGCCTAGATGCATCTTGCGATCTAGGCAGCACAAGCTCCACGTTGTTCATGCGTTGCCCGCTGAAGCGTCTTTGATGGCGGGCAACGTAGTTATCATAGATGTGTTAGGGTTAGCATAGCTCTTCGTATAAACATGCTTACGTAGTGCAACCCTCGCATGTCTAGCCGCCCTCACGCCTATCTCAGGCGTGGGGGCGGCACCCTGCTTGTTCATCATCTAGTAGATCTGATCCGTTACGATTGCTCCTTGCTCGCAAGGATTAGTTTAATATCTGCAATAGTTAGGCCTTACGAGGGGGGGAGGATCCAGCGGCACGTAGGGTGGCGTTCGCAAGTCCTAAACAGGATGTTCCGATGATCAACGTCACGTTGGTTGTGTGGCCTTGTTTAGGATCGGCTTACGAGCACCGTGCGTGGCCGCGAGGCCCAACCTGGAGTAGGATGATCCGATTATGCGGTGAAAACCCTAAATCGTCGTAGATCTCATTAGCTTTATCTTGATCAAGCAGGATCACCAAGTATTCGTGCACCCCGTACGGATCATGGGTGGATCGGCTCTTTGAGCCGATTCACAGGATAAGAGCCGATCGAGGCTCTTATTTAATGTTTACGTGTATGCCAGGAACTAAGCGAGGCATCCCCATCACCTTCCCGACCAGGTATAGGTCAGGTGGCACGCCCTGCACTTCGCATCGCCGCGTGTGACCAGAAGAGCATTGCGGGCCGTCGCTCGGAGGGGTCTCAGCCAGCCGCAGCTCTAGGCTCTTCCCGGCTCTACCGTGTTGACAGGCCGCTGCCCGCCGGTGGGTTTTGGCGATCAACAATTTTATGTTTTGAACACTTTTAAAACCTAACAAAATATCTCCAGACTTTGCATAACTATTTTGTGGCCTTCTTAAATATATGAGAGAGACCACATCACTACTAGGAAAACCCTTACTGCCGGCGCACCTATTTGGGCTTCTGCCGGCGCACCGGAGCCCGCCGGTGCGAACAGGCCGGTGATAACTGGCTATTGCCGGCGCACCAGCCTGTGCGCCGGCGGTAGCTCAGTTATTGCCGGCGCACTTGTCTGTGTTCGCCGGCAACGAGGTGTAGCTCTGGCGCACGTGCCACTGCGCCGGCAGTAGATGCTGTCCAGCACTGGCGCGTGCGATGTGCGCCGGCAGAAGGGCATGAGGTGCGCCGGCAGTAATATCCGAAAATTCAATTTCGCAGCTTTTTCCAGCATATTACAATATATTTGCATATTTATATAGCAATATAACAGTTCATATTTAGACAGCAGTACATGCAATATGAGAAGCACATAGAGAGCCAAGTTTCATTTTGGTATCAATACACTAATACGCAAGTCTCGTTTCGGAATGTGTTGATTCATACAACACATGTGCATATGCAACACCGAACAACGAAGTTTCACAAAGTTAGAAGTCTCGGTACATAGTCGTCACAAGTATCGTCATACACCTCACAATGTAGGTCCTAACCTAAACTACAATCACATAGAACATGACCAACATGGTCATGATGACCATCATCACGAAGGCCATGGTCTTCATCCGGTTCCTCCTCATGTCCCTCATCTCTCCCGCTAGATAACGGGCGTATCTTCCTTCCGCCTCCACCCTAGTGGGGTATCCCTTGTAGCTGTTGCCGCTGAAACGGTGCACCTGTCTCCGACAGTCCTCCCAGTCGTCGTAGACTCCAGGAACCCTCCCCTTGTACACGACATATGTCGTCGGCATCTCCATTCACAAGACAAGTAAAACGTTAGTACCAATGCAATGAACAAGTGCCAACTCAAATAAGAGACAAGTAGTATGAACTAAATAGCATGTGCCTCATACTTTGTTGGTCGAAATAAATAATAACATACAGGGATGGGGTCAGCGAGGCTAGGTAGGATGCACAATAGATTGATATTTGTGGCCATCACACCAAGCCTCACTGGCCCCACCCCGGAGTGTACAAGTGACCGAACATTTTAATCATCGGCCAATGCAATTAAGAAGTGCGAACTCAAATAAAAGACAAGTAGTACGAATTAAATAGCGTGCCTCATACTTTGTTGGTCGAAACAAATATTAACATCCAGGGATGGAGTCAGTGAGGCTAGGTAGGATGCACAATAGATTGATACTTGTGGCCGTCGCACCAAGGCTCACTGGCTCCACCCCCGAGTGTACGAGTGACCGAACATTCTAATCATCGGCGAACTCCAAATAAAAGACAAGTAGTACGAATTAAATAGCGTGCCTCATACTTTGTCGGTCGAAACAAATATTAACATCCAGGGATGGAGTCAGTGAGGCTAGGTAGGATGCACAATAGATTGATACTTGTGGCCGTCGCACCAAGGCTCACTGGCTCCACCCCCGAGTGTACGAGTGACCGAACATTCTAATCATCGGCGAACTCCAAATACGAGGCAAGTAGTGGTCGAGTAAATGCAAATAATTATTAAGCTATGTACGCCATAATCTTGAAATATATAGCAAAGTAAATGAAACTATAGACACATGTTCACATGCACATTCATACAACTAAATAAAAGCAACTAGTCGATTCTATGGGAATATATAGCAATTATTACAATACGGAAGTTCAAGGACATATCGTTCAAGCTTTAGCAAGTGTTCCCGTCGTAGGATCAGGTTGTACGCCTAGGGGGGAATGGACGGCAGCCCTCAAGCGAGTTGAACGGCCTCTCATCACGCGACATCTCCAAGCGGAGTTCTATCTCGTCATTAGGTGGTAGACCGTAGCCGTAGAAGAACTCGCCAGACCTATTGTTGACATCCTGCAGGATTATCGTGCAAATGAACTGCTGGATGCGACCCCAGTTCTTTCTAATCTCTCTATCAGGGACATCCGCCATGTTTGCAAACCTGTTTCTGAGATTCTCTGGCAGCAACATGTCATCTGCGTACTTTATGTACTCCTGCATCTGAAGGATGGCGTACCACGCGTCCATCCCATTGTCGGGCGTCGACTGCCTGAGGCAGGGGAAGTTGGTTGTGTGGGTTAAGACCAAGCCTCCTCGGGATTTCCTCTCTACTTTGAGGGGGTCTGCCTTGTTGGCGAAGCCGGTGAGAGCATCATTGAGAAGGGCCTTGATGTGGGTGTAGTCTTTCTTGTGGTCCCTACCCGAGTCGAGATAGACTGCATGCGAGTGTTGCGGGTGCACGACGATGAGGGTGCAGAACTTGTCTCTGCGGAAAACACACGGATTAACCTTTGGAAATGCAAATGGAGATATAGGATAGAATGGTAATGGGGGACTAGCGAGTGATTACTTACTCGGGGAAGTAAGGGATGAGAATGGCGCCCTTCTTAATGTTCGCCAGCATGAAATCCTCGACCTGCCGGGTGGCAATCGCCCGATCCCCAGCGTTGCAGATGATGCTCTCCCGCATATAGAAGGGGTCCATTATCGCGATGGTCGGCGTCTCCTCCTTAACAATCTGGGTAGACAAGCTAAGAGCAACTAGGCGAACCACACTAAAGTGGAGCGCTTGCATGCGATAGATGCTGAAGATGTCGTTGAACCGGATGAAGCACAAGTCCGCGGGGTACTTCTCGACGAAGTTCATGCCAGTTGGCACCTTCGCCACGAAGAGAGGGTAACCAGGATCTTTTGATTTGAGAAGAAGGTTCTCCACATGCACGACAGTCTCATGCAAGCTCCTCATATCCGGGGTGAGTTTCTTCACGACATGCTCCGGCAGCATCGGTTCACCCAAGTGATGTAGAGGTCGCCAATTGTTTGGCAACTTGTCAAGGAGTGGGACCTTGTCCTTGGATTTGGCCGCCGCCTTGTCTTGGGCGTCCTTCTTATTTGGCCTCTTCCTCTTCTTGGGTTGTACTACTGGACCCTCCATCGCCGTAGTGGCCGTAGCACGGAGTGTGTTTGGGCTCAGCATATTTTTGACGGCGGCGGTGGCGACCTCCTCAGGATTTTCCTCCTCAGCCGTTTCTTGAGAATCGAACAGCTTCTTGGAGCACACATATTTCGAGGCCGGCGCATCCTCATGGACAACTTGTGAAGACGTAGGAATATCCCATTGGAAGTTCTCACGTTCGTATTCCTCGGCCTCTGGCGCAGCTGGCTGTTGTGGTGGGGCGCTGACCTCTGGCGCAGCTGGCCGTTCTGGTGGGGCGATGACCACCGGCGCCGCTGGCTGTCGTGGAGGGACGCTGACATGTGGCGCCGCAAGGTGCTTGTCTTTGCTTGTCGTCGACCCCGAGTAGGTGTTGATCCGAATTAGGGTCTTCGGCCATAGCAGTACCCAACCCTTCAGTGAGGCCAGATTCAACGGGCTATCGTCATCGGCACCATGCGGTTGATTAGGAGGAAACAAATCCTCATAGCCCGGTAACGCCCGATCCACTTCAACCCGGTAAACGTCATCCGCCATATCTCGTGTGTGCCACTTCTTATCCAGGGGCCGAAGGATGGACCCCCTCGCGACGTCTTTGAGTTCGTCGTTTACTCTCATCAAGAAGGTGCATGGCGTTGAGAGCGCCTGCGAGAACATGTGTATGGCGTTAGAGAGAGGGCAAGGATGATGAAACTAATATATTAACTTGATGTACACATTTGTTAATTACCGTGAGGGCGTTGAGCTCGGCTAATGTCGACGGGCCGGCACATGCGGCGGCGGGCGTGCAAGTGACGGAGGGGCTGCTACCCGGCATGGACGGTGAATCCCTAGCACCAGCGACATTGCCGGCGGCCGGAGGAGTCTCCATTATAACATTGTCATTGCCGGCGGACGGCGGCGCCATCGAGTTGCTGCCGTCGAAGCTAACCACTTGCATTTTCGGGGGGGGGGGGCCTTGTTTGCCACCCTCATACCACGCGTGTAGAGCGTTGAAATCTGCTTGGACTGAAGCGGCGACTTCAGCTTTGACTTCAGGTACGAGTGTAGCTTTGAGTTGCGGTACCAGTTGCGGTACCAAACCAGCTTGGACTTTGTCACACCCCAACTTTTGCAACCTGGTTTAGTTGTCCGTAGTGCAAAAATTAGGGGGAACAAAAACTTTTTCTATATACTAATTAGATGAATTGTCTTGATCTGGTTGTTGAGTTTTGTCTTGAGCTACCCAAAAGAACAACACCTCTAGTGGTAAAACCAACAACTCACCTAATAAAACACATGTGAGGCTTAGGAAAAATTGTTTTCTTTCTTACTACACCAAACCCCTCTACTTATGGCAACATGGGTGTGCCTTCTCAAAATTCCTCTTTGTGGTATAATCTAGCTCAAACCATCCTTGATTCAAAACTTGGGATCATCTACCCATTTCTACATCCTTCTCTTGTACCCTATCCAATGTTTAACCTCAGATCACCTCTACCTCTTTTACCTCTTGTATTTATTTTAATCCAAGTTTAATCCCCACAAAACCAAGAGTGAAGATGGTAGCTACATTATGTAGCCACTCTCTACCCTTGAGATCACTCCTCCCAAAATATTTTACTCGCCAAAAACCCTATTTAAGATTCTTCTCAAATTTTCACTACAAAACTAATCCTAGTTTTATCATAGCTTTTCAAACCTTTAAAATAGGAAATGTGTGTGGTATTTTGTATCACCTCATTTCTTTTCAACCCAAAAATACTTTGTATAAAAGTATGTATTTTATTCTTTCTTTTAAATGCATGGCTATGGTACATGTGCCATCCTTGCACCTTTTAAAATCAAATAAATTTCAGGAAGATCTACCATGCATAGTTATGCATGTACTTTTTCTATTTTACTTTTAAAAATCAAAGTATTACCTTGCTGCTCTCTAAATATTCAAAATATATTCAAATGAATTTTATTCAAAATTTGCCATAAACTTGTGAAGTGATTCAGACCACTCCCATTTGATCTCATAATTGAAGAACCACCCTTAAGAACCTTGTGCACCCCTCTGATCTTGCCCCATTATATTTTATTCACCAAACCATGTTTGGGTTTCTAGTGATTCATCTCCAACTTCCTTTTGGTTTCTGAAAAATCTTTGAAAACAATTCCAGTTTTCTTCATAGATCTACCACCATCATCACCACCCCTCACCAACTCAATATCATCCATAGAAGAGAAATTTTGTTGATCCACTTGTGCATGGCACAAGTAGAAGCCGGCCATGCCAAGCTTTGGCAAGTTGTGAGCCGGCCACATCTCTCTTCTTCTCACTCTAATTCTTTTTGGATCACCACTACCCATCACACTAACCTCTCCAGCACCCTATCCCTCTCTTGTCAACCTCCACAATAACTACAGCACTCCCTTTTTGCTGATTGGGTTTGGGGAAGGGGAAGAGAGGAATGATGAGGCCGGTGCATTGCTCCTCACAAAATCTTGAAGAATCTTGCTGCCACCCTCACCCTTCCTTTCCACCCCATACCACACCAAACCAGCACCTCCTGCTCTCTATCCCGCAGCCCTAGCCAAACCCTAGACCCCTCCACCACCTTTGCTCTCCTCCTCCTTCCCAATGCCCTAAATGGCATAGGCATTGACCAAAAGCCCTAGGACTGCAACCCTGCGCCCCTAGCCATGTCCAGAACCTCTCCCTGGATTCCTGGAGGTCATTAGTACCTTTTCCTCGTGCCCAACGCACCCCTACACTCCTGCATGAGCCTGCCATGGACGTGGTCACCCTCTTCATGGATAGCAGCGCCCGAGCACCCCACCCCCGAGGCTACGCCAGGGAGACGTTATTTCATCCCTCTACCCGATGTGCATAGTCCCGAGGCCCATCCCTGCCCGAGCCCTCTCGCCCGTGCTCGCCCCGATCGTGGTCACCACGTCACGAGCACGCCCACGTCGTTCCCAGGCCACAACTGCTATAAAAAGCCTCGCCCCCGCCCCAGCCTCTCCCTTGCCTCACACCACCTCTCTCCCACTCCCCTGAGCCACACCGAAGCTCCGCAACGATTACCTTCCTCTCTGCTCGCCGAAGGAAGCCGCCGCGCCATGGTCACCGCGTGTGTGACGGGCTCCGTCACGGACGCCCCCGACGCTCGCGCCTCTCCCTCTCTGCACCATCCTTCTCTCCGTCCTCTCCCCACCCTAACGCACCTTTTTTCACCGCCCAGGTCCACCGGAGGCTGCCGCCAACCTCGTCGGACCAAAGGCTGCGAGCACCGAGCCGCCGGGAAAGCTGCCCCTAGGCTGGAGAGCGCCCTTGGCCGCGCCCTGGACCGCCTCGACGCGCCACCACCCCGCCCGACCTCACCGTCGACCGTCGTTGCCCCGCGGATGAGCCCCTGGTCGCCCCCAGCCCGGTGTCCCGTCCGCCGCGCGTGTGTAGACGGAGAAGAACGACGACCCAGGACGTCCTCGCGTGCGTGCGCTGCATGGCCTCGGCCACGTCAGCCCATGCAAGGCCTGGCCCGCCTGGGCCCTCTCCTTTTCTTTGTTTTATTTTTCCCATCCACCAGGACAACTCACCTGGGCCGGCCCAACCCTCACTCCCGCACGGCCCAGTCACCTTCCCGCCATGTTAATTCGTTTGAAAAATTCGAAACAGAGATTAAATTTGAAAAGTATCTGCGAGCCATTTTGCCAATAACTAGAGTTTGGTAGATCAAAATGAATTGATTCAAATTGCTGAAGAAGCAGTATGAAATTATCTACCAGATGCCACTGGCCTTGTATTTTTAGGATTTTTGTACGATTTTTAGTGTATTTAACATGAACCCTGTTTTCTGGTTAGTTTTTCTACCAAAATTTAAAAATTAATGTTTTTGTATGAATCCAATTGGGTTAGTCTTGTTTTAATACTGGCCATCTAGGAAAAATAATTTTAGTCTCTGTTCATGCATATTTGGTACTGTTAGTAATGTGTATGTGTGGCATGGACTATTGAACCAAAACTTTTTGGTTTGTTTTAAAAACTTTAACCACCTCTTTGTATTAAAAATGGTCAACCTATGTTTCATTCTTGCAAAACAAAACTCTCTGAGAATTAAACCAAGTTTCATTTGATTTTCTTAAGATTTCAAATGTTGGGGTATATGGTTTACTTCCTATTCTTGTGTAGTGTTTTATAAGCAAAATAAAATAGGAAGAATGATTTTCTGTTTTTCCAAAAATGTTTGCAAATGAAATATAAATGTTTTTGATGCCAAACCAATGCACTTGTCTTCTTTGTAATGTTATCTACCAGGGGATAATTAGTTTGTGCCATGGTGATAACAAGAGAGGCAATTGCTAAGTTGTAATGCTCTCATGCCTTCACTAGGTAAATAAATGGGGTTTTCTTAAAATAGAATTTATAAAATTGTTTTGTAGTGACTTTAAGACCTTAGTATGTTAGCCCTTAGCAAGTCAAATTATGACTGTTGAATGTTGTTTTGATTGGTGCAATGTGTTGATTGTGTTTCTTTTATATTTTCCGGCGATAGATGCGAACAATTCCGGAGAAGAAGAAGAAGTGGATTGGACAAGGATTTTATTTATATTGTTGGTATTCTTATTTGATGGAGTTGAAGAAGTCTAGGGACAAATAAGCTAACCAAGGCAAGCCATCTCTTGATCTCTGAATGTTGAATCACATATTGTGGTTACTTTGTTATTATTCTTGTCTCTCGATATATTTTTTGTGGTATCTACTTATGTTGATGGAGCGTGCTCACCATGAGCATGTTGGATTCTCTTTGACACCTCACCTACCATCCCCTTTAGGGAAATGGTGGTCATTATCATGATCTTGGTGTACCCTCTAAGTGTGAGGGGTATGCCCACTTATCTTGTGTGTGTCGACCTCTTGACACCCTTCTTGAACCCCTTGTTGATGTTATGCATACTTACTCTCGAGTATGTTGAACCCCTTGTTGATGTTCTGCATACTTACTCTCGAGTATGTTGAACCCCTTGTTGATCTTATGCATGCATACCCTAAGCATGTATGCCCCCTTGACCATCTATATTATCATCTTCTTAGCGGTATGATGATTAACATCTTGAACCTTGTTGAATCCAACAACTTATGATCAACACCGTAGAGCCGGGAACAACCTAGGGCTGCGGCTGGCCGAGGTCCCTCCGAGCGACGGCCCGCAAAGCCTTCTGGTCACACGTCCGATGCTGATTGCAAGGGCGTGCCACCTGACCTATACCTGGTCAGGAAGGTGATGGAGATGCCTCGCTTAGTTTCCTGCATGGCATACACGTAAACATTAAATACGAGCCTCGATCGGCTCTCAGGTTATCCTGTGAATCGGCTCAAGGAGCCGATCCACCCATGATTCGTACGGGGTGCACGAATATATGGTGGTCCTACTTGATCAAGATAAAGCTAAAACGATCTACGACGATCTGGGGTTTTCACCGCATAATCGGATCATCCTACTCACGATTGGGCCTCGCGGCCACGCACGGTGATCGTAAGCCGATCCTAGATAGGGCCTAAAAACCAACACGAGGTTGATCCCCGGAACATCCTGTCTAGGACTAGCGAACGACACCCTACGTGCCGCTGGATCCTCCAACCCTTTGTAAGGCCTAACTATTGCAGATATTAAACTAATCCTTGTAGAACAAGGAGCAACCGTAACGGATCGGATCTACTAAATTAAGATCAAGCGGGGTGCCGCCCCCACACCTAAGATAGGTGTGAGGGCGGCTAGATATGCAAGGGTCGCACTACGATAGCATATGATACGAAGAACAATGCTAACCCTAACATATCTATGATAACTACGTTGCTCGCCATCAAAAAGGCTTCAGTACGAGCAACGCATGAACAACGTGGAGCTTGTGCTGCCTAGATCGCAAGATGCGATCTAGGCAGCATGTTGCTTACCGGTAGAAACCCTCGAGACGAAGGAGTTGGCGATGCGCCGAGATTGATTTGGTTGGTTGAACGTTGGTTGTTGTTTATTTCATAAACCCTAGATACATATTTATAGTCCGTAGACTTTCTAGCGTGGGAATAATCCCAACCGGGCACGAGTTAAACTCTATCTTTTACTTCCTAACCGACACGTATCCTACTAGTTTACAGATACACGGGCAATCTAGCCCAAAATACTTGCACGAGGCCGATTCATGCCCGTTTTACATCCATAGCTTCCAAGCCCATTTAAATCGCGGCCCACCTCTTGATCCGGTTAAAATCTGGTGATAACACATGCCCCCCTGGTTTTGGCAATGGTAATTCCAAAACCACTCTACTTTCTTCGTTGGGTCATGTCGTGGCAGAGCAACCGCAGTATCTTCATCATGACGCCTTGCCTTCTCAACTTCTCTGCACGATTTGTCAGTTCGTGGCACCACCTCCTCGAAAACCTGTGGCATTAAACTCAGCCTATATCCCTTTTATTTAACCCGAATAGTTCGTCTCTTCATCCCCTTGCTCGTACTAGCCATCGGCTGCATCTGTTATGTCCTTGTAGCCTGATGCCATTCTCGCACTTATATTCCTCCGCGTGGGAAATCACCAATTTGGAATCTCCAAAAAGTTCCACTGCTTCTGCCCCGGCTTCTATAAGCAACTCCATTCCCTTGCATATTGCTTCATACTCGGCAACATTGTTGGTACAAGGGGTAGATAATCTGATGGAGAATGAACATGTTGCCCCCCGAGGCGATACGAGTAGGATGCCGATGCCACAACCATCATCACAAGCCGATCCATCGAAGAACATGGCCCATGTACGTACAAAGAGTGCGGCTATATCAGTATTGATTCGTTCAGCAATAAGATCGGCCAATGCTTGTCCCTTGACTGCTTTCACAGGCTGATACCGGAGATCAAATTCCGATAATGCAATCATCCACTTACCAAATCGGCCTTTCAAAAACAGGGGCCGACAGCATGTGTTTGACGACGTCTGGTTTCTGCGTCCAACATCCTTCTGCTGAGGTAGAACGCGACCTTTTCTAGCCCATCATAGACTGGTACCACTACTGAGGCGATGTAGATCTCAACCAGTTTGCCGATCAGACCATGAAATATGTAGTTCATGGCTCTTTGGTACGTTGCACCGGCGTTCTTCAGTCCAAATGTCATGACTACACATTCAAACAAGCCCCTGGTACTCTGAATGCAGTCTTGTGTATATCTTCTGGATATTGTCAACATAAAGCAATATAACAAGCGCAATATGCAAGTATGTAAGAATCAATGCACAGTTAACACAAGTGTTTGCTTCTAAGATAGAGAGAAATGGGTAAACTGACTCAACATAAAAGTAGAAGAAAGGCCCTTCGCAGAGGGAAGCATGGATTGCTATATTTGTGCTAGAGCTTTTATTTTGAAAGCAAGAAACAATTTTGTCAACGGTAGTAATAAAGCATATGTATTATGTAAATTATATCCTACAAGTTGCAAGCCTCATGCATAGATTACCAATAGTGCTCGCACCTTGTCCTAATTAGCTTGGATTTACATGGATTATCATTGCATAGCATATGTTTTAACCAAGTGTCACAATGGGGTACCTCTATGCCGCCTGTACAAAGGTCTAAGGAGAAAGCTCGCATTGGATTTCTCGCTTTTGATTATTCTCAACTTAGACATCCATACCGGGACAACATAGACAACAGATAATGGACTCCTCTTTAATGCATAAGCATTCAACAACAGATAATATTCTCATAAGAGATTGAGGTTTGTTGTCCAAACTGAAACTTCCACCATGGATCATGGCTTTAGTTAGCGGCCCAATGTTCTTCTCTAACAATATGTATACTCAAACCATTTGATCATGATAAATCACCCTTACTTCAGACAAGACGAACATGCATAGCAACTCACATGATATTCAACAAATAAATAGTTGATGGTGTCCCCAGGAACATGGTTATCGCTCAACAAGCAACTTATAAGAGATAAGATGCATAAGTACATATTCAATACCACAATAGTTTTTAGGCTATTTGTCCCATGAGCTATATATTGCAAAGATAAAGAATAGAAATTTTAAAGGTAGCACTCAAGCAATTTTCTTTGGAATGGCGGAGAAATACTATGTAGTAGGTAGGTATGGTGGACACAAGTGGCATAGTGTTTGGCTCAAGGATTTTGGATGCATGAGAAGTATTCCCTCTCGATACAAGGTTTAGGCTAGCAAGGTTGTTTAAAGCAAACACAAGTATGAACCGGTACAGCAAAACTCACATAAAAGACATATTGAAAGCATTATAAGACTCTATACCGTCTTCATTATTGTACCTTTTATCATCATATCGAAGCCGATCGCTTGAACCGGCCTCCTCTTTGTCCTTGCCACCAGAGTGACTGCTCTCTTCTTTGTCTTTACCATGGCGGTATACAGAAGCTGCACTGAAGACCGACTTGGTGAAAATCCGCGTCTTGAACACGCAGCTGGTAGATCTTGTGCAATTGTACTAGAGTCGATGGCTGTGCATCGGCTTTGTTTCTTAGCTCTAAAGTCGATGTCCGTGCATCGGCTGTATACCATGAGAATTTTTTTTACTGGCCGATTTTTCTATCGGCCCCCAATATTTCACTGCACATGTATCGCACATGTTCATAGCATCTGTCTATCTGATTATGTGCCCCCCGAGCCAAATCTGTCAGGTTACTGCAGATATCAGCTCTGCAGTTATCCACAGAACTATACCTGAACATCGGCTCTGCAGTGTCCCACCGGGCGTGCCAGAATGTGTTGACGTCCGAAACCCACCGGCGGGCAGCGACGGGCAACACCGTAGAGCCGGGAACAACCTAGGGCTGCGGCTGGCCGAGGTCCCTCCGAGCGACGGCCCGCAAAGCCTTCTGGTCACACGTCCGATGCTGATTGCAAGGGCGTGCCACCTGACCTATACCTGGCCAGGAAGGTGATGGAGATGCCTCGCTTAGTTTCCTGCATGGCATACACGTAAACATTAAATACGAGCCTCGATCGGCTCTCAGGTTATCCTGTGAATCGGCTCAAGGAACCGATCCACCCATGATTCGTACGGGGTGCACGAATATATGGTGGTCCTGCTTGATCAAGATAAAGCTAAAATGATCTACGACGATCTGGGGTTTTCACCGCATAATCGGATCATCCTACTCACGATTGGGCCTCGCGGCCATGCACGGTGATCGTAAGCCGATCCTAGATAGGGCCTAAAAACCAACACGAGGTTGATCCCCGGAACATCCTGCCTAGGACTAGCGAACGACACCCTACGTGCCGCTGGATCCTCCAACCCTTTGTAAGGCCTAACTATTGTAGATATTAAACTAATCCTTGTAGAACAAGGAGCAACCGTAATGGATCGGATCTACTAAATTAAGATCAAGCGGGGTGCCGCCCCCACACCTAAGATAGGTGTGAGGGCGGCTAGATATGCAAGGGTCGCACTACGATAGCATATGATACGAAGAACAATGCTAACCCTAACATATCTATGATAACTACGTTGCTCGCCATCAAAAAGGCTTCAGTACGAGCAACGCATGAACAACGTGGAGCTTGTGCTGCCTAGATCGCAAGATGCGATCTAGGCAGCATGTTGCTTACCGGTAGAAACCCTCGAGACGAAGGAGTTGGCGATGCGCCGAGATTGATTTGGTTGGTTGAACGTTGGTTGTTGTTTATTTCATAAACCCTAGATACATATTTATAGTCCGTAGACTTTCTAGCGTGGGAATAATCCCAACCGGGCACGAGTTAAACTCTATCTTTTACTTCCTAACCGACACGTATCCTACTAGTTTACAGATACACGGGCAATCTAGCCCAAAATACTTGCACGAGGCCGATTCATGCCCGTTTTACATCCATAGCTTCCAAGCCCATTTAAATCGCGGCCCACCTCTTGATCCGGTTAAAATCTGGTGATAACAGAACCTTGTTGAATCTTCCAACTTATGTTGATCATATACATGTTTACCCCAAGCGTGTATGACCCCCTTTTGACACCGCAATAATCATCTCCTTAGTGGTATGATGGTTAGCATCATGCCCTTGTTGATAGCCTTGTTCTCCACAATAAAACCTTAGGTTGGGAAACCCCGATGTTTTATGTTTTGGAAAGACTTTGAAAACCTTGGGAAGATGTTGTCTTGCCCAAGTGTTGTTTCAAGAGAAAGGTCTTGATGTTTCGGAAAGTGGTGTATGGTTGGTTGTTGGCCGCCAAAGGTTGTGTGAGTAAAAAAATGAGTTTCAAAGGAGCACTGCGTATAAGTGTTCGCCATCACAACTTACACAGCGCAACCATAGCTACTCCAACGTGGGCACGGGGCTTAACTTGACGTTTGTTCTTCTTAGCATGAGGCACCGCACAACTATACAAGGGTACGGTTACCCCCGAGTCCGGGTTGTCATGGTTGAGACAATAGTATAACGGGAGGCCTTCGGGGCTGACCCGTCCGGAAGACACTATGGGTCTCCTGGCTTGGCGGTGGAGCCACGCTCAAAAGGAGGTGAGCTACCACGGTGCCGGGGAGGTACATACTCCATAGGGTAGGACCTCGTGTTAAGTCGAATGGGCGAAAGGTTATGTCCGGGTATTGATACGTCTCAAACGTATCTATAATTTCTTATGTTCCATGCTACTTTTATGATGATACTCACATGTTTTATACACTTTATATGTCATTATTATGCATTTTCCGGCACTAACCTATTAACGACATGCCGAAGAGCCAGTTGCTGTTTTCTGCTGTTTTGGTTTCAGAAATCCTAGTAAGGAAATATTCTCGGAATTGGACGAAATCAAAGCCCAGGGTCCTATTTTTGCACGAAGCTTCCAGAAGACCGAGGGGGAACGGAAGTGGGGCCACGAGGCGCCGGCACAACAGGGCGGCGCGGCCCAGCCCTAGGCAGCGCGGCCCTGGCGTGTGGGGCCCTCCTGTGGCCCCCGCGTTGCCCTTCCGCCTACTTAAAGCCTCCGTCGCGAAATCCCCAGTACCGAGAGCCACGATACGGAAAACCTTACGAGACGCCGCCGCCGCCAATCCCATCTCGGGGGATTCTGGAGATCGCCTCCGGCACCCTGCCGGAGAGGGGATTCATCTCCCGGAGGACTCTACACCGCCATGGTCGCCTCCGGATTGATGAGTGAGTAGTTCACCCCTGGACTATGGGTCCATAGAAGTAGCTAGATGGTTGTCTTCTCCTCATGTGCTTCATTGTCGGGTCTTGTGAGCTGCCTAACATGATCAAGATCATCTACCTGTAATGCTATATGTTGTGTTTGTTGGGATCCGATGGATAGAGAATACTATGTTATGTTGATTATCAATCTATTACTTATGTGTTGTTTATGATCTTGCATGCTCTCCATTGTTAGTAGAGGCTCTGGCCAAGTTTTTGCTAGTAACTCCAAGAGGGAGTATTTATGCTCGATAGTGGGTTCATGCCTCCATTAAATCTGGGACAGTGACAGAAAGTTCTAAGGTTGTGGATGTGCTGTTGCCACTAGGGATAAAACATTGATGCTATGTTCGAGGATATAGTTATTGATTACATTACGCACCATACTTAATGCAATTGTTGTTGCTTGCAACTTAATACCGGAAGGGTTCGGATGATAACTGAAAGTGGACTTTTTAGGCATAGATGCATGCTGGATAGCGGTCTATGTACTTTGTCGTAATGCCCAATTGAATCTCACAATACTCATCATATCATGTATGTGCATTGTCATGCCCTCTCTATTTGTCAATTGCCCAACTGTAATTTGTTCACCCAACATGCTATTTATCTTATGGGAGAGACACCTCTAGTGAACTGTGGACCCCGGTCCATTCTTTTACATCGAATACAATCTACTGCAATACTTGTTCTACTATTTTCTGCAAACAATCATCATCCACACTATACATCTAATCCTTTGTTACAGCAAGCCGGTGAGATTGACAACCTCACTGTTTCGTTGGGGCAAAGTACTTTGGTTGTGTTGTGCAGGTTCCACGTTGGCGCCGGAATCCCTGGTGTTGCGCCGCACTACATCTTGCCGCCATCAACCTTCAACGTGCTTCTTGACTCCTACTGGTTCGATAAACCTTGGTTTCTTATTGAAACTTGCTGCTGTACACATCACACCTTCCACTTGGGGTTCCCAACGGGCGTGGTATGTATCAGGTATCCGTCGTGGCATATGTCGTTATGCGGGGATGATGCCCACACGATAGGTATCCGGATAGTTGTGGTGAAAGTGTGCAAACTCTGCAGAGTCAAAACTATTCGAATAGCCGCGTCCGCGGTCATGGACGGGTTGAAATGGCCATACTTAACCGGGGCTAGTTTTGTTTTAGAAAAGCTTTACAAAGAAAAAGAGAAAGTTGTTTTCGGAGTACCGGAAGGGTACGGGAAAGTGGTTGACCATGTGAAGATGGTCGGAAAGGAAATAAAAAGGGCTACTCCCATCCTAGTGTTTTATGTTGTAGAACTCTTTTGAAGTATCTTCTTTAACAAGATATAGAGATGTCATAGAACCCTCTTAGTGTCCCCTTCAACTGCGATGTTGGGATGCTATATCCACAAGAGAAACTGATTCTCTTTCACATGCTATATCCACAAGAGAAACTATCCTTCCTCTCTTGTCTCTTTTAGTTAGCATTGTTAGCACCTTTCTTGATGGTTTGCGAGTACAATTCCAATGTACTCACGGCTTTGTCCCTGGCTATTTACTTGGCCAGACTTGGAGGAATTCGACAGATGAAGAAGGAGTTGACGATGTCTATGCGAGCTAGGAACGTCTTCCCAGTCAGTTGCCTGTAGGGTTATGGCAGATGACTTGGGTTCTACGCTGATTGAAGTGATTCCGCGACTCTGATGATTAGATTAGGCCCTTTGAGGCTATTATGTAAAGTTTGGTCATGTGACCTTATTGTAATTTTCTTATTCCATTTTGTAAAGGATGATGTGATTTGATATCAGTTCGGTTATGTGTTCACGGCGCACTGATCATGGGATCGTGAACTGTATACATAACAGGGTATTTCGGACAGTTAGTCAGGGGTCCCACAGAGCTGGTATCAGAGCTATCCTGACTGTAGGAGACCTTAGTTAGCATGGACGTTAGTTAGGAAACAAGTACTTGGGCAAAAACTATTTACAAAACAAATTCTTTCTTTGGCCGGAAGCATAGCTTCTACTCCTCTTATTACTTCAAAACTTCTAAATTCTTATCTCTCCGCTTTATAAATGTTTGAAACTTCATACTCTATTGTCTCATCCACTTCAAACAAACATATTGGACGATGTCCCCAACTCAGACCGGAGACTCTAAGCCGAAGATGGATCAACCTTTTTGGAAGTCTCATGTACCTCCAACAACAGCTGTTGAAGATTGGATGCCAACTCATCAGTACACATAAAGGGATGATAGCGTCATGTCTTTGGTTGACACCAAAGTCTGTCAAGGAACTGACCTTGTTCTTCCATGGACTTGCACCTTTTCGCAGTCGTCTGGGATCAAGTCCTTAGTTTCTTGACTAGAAATTTTTAGGCCAACCCCCAGAAGATGTCGACTTGGGAGTTCCTCAACAGCTACCCCTCTGAAGACCTCATGTTTCTGGGATGTCGAGACTAGAAGATCTACACAGTTTTAGCCTCTACCTCAACATCGACGACTCAACACCAGGCCGCATCACCACCCTCTGCTTCGAGAATCCTTGTTGAAGACAATGTCAACAAGATGAAGACGCCAACATATGTGACCAGCCCCAAACCTATAGGATGGATAGGACAAACTCAATCGCTTCGATTGAGCTACCCCCACGTATTAGGTATCCCTAGATACTTAGAGTGCCTTGTTTGGTGTGCTGATTGCTTGTAGTTCCCTAGTGTGCTGCCTTGAGTGTCTTTTATTTGTTTGTTGTGTGTATGTTTTTCTAGTCTTTCGGCCTGAAAAATACTCTTAGTGTGATAACCTAGGGAAGGAAGGATTACCCTTTACCTCGCCGATGTATTGCTAACTACTAGTTAGTTGGATAGGTTAACGGAAGACTCTAACTCCCCGTTAACAGCTGTTTTTCAACCCTCGGAAAAACTAACCCAGACCCCTATCTGCACTAACTACTTTCAAGATCAGCCGAAGCATCTCTACTACGCCAATGAAGAAGAAGCCCTACCTTCAAGAGTGACTGCACCTCTGCAAGAAGCCTTACTAACTTGGTCTGATCTTGGATTATAATTGCGCTAAACCCGAGGATATCTTTTTGGAAACACCCGCTAACACACCGTCTAGCAAGCTGAGAGAACAATAGCGTCAAAGCCAAGCTACATCAAATGGTTCATCTAGTCCTCATCAAGTGAAGACTCTTGAAGATACCTCAAGAACTCAAGATTAGGTGTAGTTTCCCCGCTCACTTCTTAACTGATATAAGTTAGCACCGACCCTCAAGCTGAAGATTGTCCTTGACGACCTTTGTTGCTGCTTCATATGGGTACCAACCAGGAGCTCCAACGACTTACTAACTTACCGCGCATCTTATGGTTTAGTAAACACCGTGTTTACCGTTGAAGCCATGGCCTACACATCTCCCCTGAAGATTTTTCAAATACGGAAGATCGATGACTTCTTCAGAAGCCCAGACAGACCCACCAGGCAGAAACTATGAGTTTTTCCGAAAGCCCGATGAAAAATCTTAAGGGTGGAAGACTTCGTCTTCCACTAAAAAATTTAAGCTAACTCTAAAAAGTTTTCGACTCTGTTAGGGCACCGTTGGATTGCACTACCTCCCCTAGAATCATGAACCCCGCTAGGATCCTTAAGAAAACTACAGATCCAACACCTGCTTGGAGTAGTCAACCTCTTCACGAAGCTTGCTCTCGGCCAGAATCTACCGTGTCTCTTAGAAGCTGAAGTTGCAACCCTCTCAACAGCGGCACATCTACAGAAAAATGGAGTCTAACTTTAGTTAACTTTACAACCCCTCTAGTTCTACGCTTAGTAATCTCGGGATGAGATTATTTTAAGGGTGGAAGATCTGTCACACCCCAACTTTTGCAACCTGGTTTAGTTGTCCGTAGTGCAAAAATTAGGGGGAACACAAACTTTTTCTATATACTAATTAGATGAATTGTCTTGATCTGCTTGTTGAGTTTTGTCTTCAGCTACCCAAAAGAACAACACCTCTAGTGGTAAAACCAACAACTCACCTAATAAAACACATGTGAGGCTTAGGAAAAATTGTTTTCTTTCTTACTACACCAAACCCCTCTACTTATGGCAACATGGGCGTGCCTTCTCAAAATTCCTCTTTGTGGTATAATTTAGCTCAAACCATCCTTGATTCAAAACTTGGGATCATCTACCCATTTCTACATCCTTCTCTTGTACCCTATCCAATGTTTAACCTCAGATCACCTCTACCTCTTTTACCTCTTGTATTTATTTTAATCCAAGTTTAATCCCCACAAAACCAAGAGTGAAGGTGGTAGCTACATTATGTAGCCACTCTCTACCCTTGAGATCACTTCTCCCAAAATATTTTACTCGCCCAAAACCCTATTTAAGATTCTTCTCAAATTTTCACTACAAAACTAATCCTAGTTTTATCATAGCTTTTCAAACCTTTAAAATAGGAAATGTGTGTGGTATTTTGTATCACCTCATTTCTTTTCAACCCAAAAATACTTTGTATAAAAGTATGTATTTTATTCTTTCTTTTAAATGCATGGCTATGGTACATGTGCTATCCTTGCACCTTTTAAAATCAAATAAATTTCAGGAAGATCTACCATGCATAGTTATGCATGTACTTTTTCTATTTTACTTTTAAAAATCAAAGTATTACCTTGCTGCTCTCTAAATATTCAAAATATATTCAAATGAATTTTATTCAAAATTTGCCATAAACTTGTGAAGTGATTCAGACCACTCCCATTTGATCTCATAATTGAAGAACCACCCTTAAGAACCTTGTGCACCCCTCTGATCTTGCCCCATTATATTTTATTCACCAAACCATGTTTGGGTTTCTAGTGATTCATCTCCAACTTCCTTTTGGTTTCTGAAAAATCTTTGAAAACAATTCCAGTTTTCTTCATAGATCTACCACCATCATCACCACCCCTCACCAACTCAATATCATCCATAGAAGAGAAATTTTGTTGATCCACTTGTGCATGGCACAAGTAGAAGCCGGCCATGCCAAGCTTTGGCAAGTTGTGAGCCGGCCACATCTCTCTTCTTCTCACTCTAATTCTTTTTGGATCACCACTACCCATCACACTAACCTCTCCAGCACCCTATCCCTCTCTTGTCAACCTCCACAATAACTACAGCACTCCCTTTTTGCTGATTGGGTTTGGGGAAGGGGAAGAGAGGAATGATGAGGCCGGTGCATTGCTCCTCACAAAATCTTGAAGAATCTTGCTGCCACCCTCACCCTTCCTTTCCACCCCATACGACACCAAACCAGCACCTCCTGCACTCTATCCCGCAGCCCTAGCCAAACCCTAGACCCCTCCACCACCTTTGCTCTCCTCCTCCTTCCCAATGCCCTAAATGGCATAGGCATTGACCAAAAGCCCTAGGACTGCAACCCTGCGCCCCTAGCCATGTCCAGAACCTCTCCCTTGATTCCTGGAGGTCATTAGTACCTTTTCCTCGTGCCCAACGCACCCCTACACTCATGCATGAGCCTGCCATGGACGTGGTCACCCTCTTCATGGATAGCAGCAACCTGAGCACCCCAGCCCCCGAGGCTACGCCAGGGAGACGTTATTTCATCCCTCTACCCGATGTGCATAGTCCCGAGGCCCATCCCTGCCCGAGCCCTCTCGCCCGTGCTCGCCCCGATCGTGGTCACCACGTCACGAGCACGCCCACGTCGTTCCCAGGCCACAACTGCTATAAAAAGCCTCGCCCCCGCCCCAGCCTCTCCCTTGCCCGCACCACCTCTCTCCCACGCCCTGAGCCACACCGAAGCTCCGCAAAGATTACCTTCCTCTCTGCTCGCCGAAGGAAGCCGTCGCGCCATGGTCACCGCGTGTGTGAAGGGCTCCGTCACGGACGCCCCCGACGCTCGCGCCTCTCCCTATCTACACCATCCTTCTCTCCGTCCTCTCCCCACCCTAACGCACCTTTTTTCACCGCCCAGGTCCACCGGAGGCTGCCGCCAACCTCGCCGGACAAAAGGCTGCTGCGAGCACCGAGCCGCCGGGAAGGAGCTGCCCTAGCTGGAGAGCGCCCCTGGACGCGCCCTGGACCACCTCGACGCGCCACCACCCCGCCCTGACCTCACCGTCGACCGTCGTTGCCCCGCAGGTGAGCCCCTGGCCGCCAGCCCGGTGTCCCGTTCGCCGCGCGTGTGTAGACGGAGAAGAACGACGACCCAGGACGTCCTCGCGTGCGTCCGCTGCATGGCCTCTGGCCACGTCAGCCCATGCAAGGCCTGGCCCGCTTGGGCCCTCTCCTTTTTCTTTGTTTTATTTTTTTCCCATCCACAAGGACAACTCACCTGTGCCGGCCCAACCCTCACTCCCGCACGGCCCAGTCACCTTCCCGCCATGTTAATTCGTTTGAAAAATTCGAAACAGAGATTAAATTTGAAAAGTATCTGCGAGCCATTTTGCCAATAACTAGAGTTTGGTAGATCAAAATGAATTGATTCAAATTGCTGAAGAAGCAGTATGAAATTATCTACCAGATGCCACTGGCCTTGTATTTTTAGTATTTTTGTACGATTTTTAGTGTATTTAACATGAACCCTGTTTTCTGGTTAGTTTTTCTACTGCCAAAATTTAAAAAATTAATGTTTTTGTATGAATCCAATTGGGTTAGTCTTGTTTTGTACTGGCCATCTAGGAAAAATAATGTTAATCTCTGTTCATGCATATTAGGTACTGTTAGTAATGTGTATGTGTGACTGTTGCGGTCAAAACCCATCGGCGGGCAGCAACGGGCAACACAGTAGAGCCGGGAACAACTTAGGGCTGCGGCTGGCCCTGGTCCCTCCGAGCGACGGCCCGCAAAGCCTCGGTACACACGTCCGATGCTGATGCAGGGCGTGCCACCTGACCTATACCTGGTCACGAAGGTGATGGAGATGCCTCGCTTAGTTTCCTGCATGGCATACACGTAAACATTAAATACGAGCCTCGATCGGCTCTCAGGTTATCCTGTGAATCGGCTCAAGGAGCCGATCCACCCATGATTCGTACGAGGTGCACGAATATATGGTGGTCCTGATCAAGATAAAGCTAATGCGATCTACAATGATTTAGGGTTTTCACCGCATAATCGGATCATCCTACTCACGATTGGGCCTCACGGCCACGCACGGTGATCGTAAGCCGATCCTAGATAGGGCCTAAAAACCAACACGAGGTTGATCCCCGGAACATCCTGTCTAGGACTAGCAAACGACACCCTATGTGCCGCTGGATCCTCCAACCCTTTGTAAGGCCTAACTATTGCAGATATTAAACTAATCCTTGTAGAACAAGGAGCAACCGTAACGGATCGGATCTACTAAATTATGATCAAGCGGGGTGCCGCCCCTACACCTAAGATAGGTGTAAGGGCGGCTAGATGCGTAAGGGTTGCACTACGACAGCATATGATACGAAGAACCATGCTAACCCTAACACATCTAAGATAACTACGTTGCTCGCCATCAAAAAGGCTTCAGTACGAGCAACGTTTGAACAACATAAGCTTGTGCTGCCTAGATCGCTAGATGCGATCTAGGCAGCATGATGCTTACCGGTAGAAACCCTCAAGACGAAGGAGTTGGCGATGCGCCAGGATTGATTTTTGGTTGAACGTTGGTTGTTGTTTATTCCGTAAACCCTAGATACATATTTATAGTCCAGGGGACTTTCTAATTTAGGCGTGCACCTAACCGTGCACGAGTAAAACTCTATCTAAGATGCGATCTACTATATTACAGATATATGGGCAATCTAGCCCAACTTTGCATATAAGGCCGATTCACGTATTTCTTCCGTATATAATCTTTAAGCCCATCTTGATCGCGGCCCACCTCTGACTTGGTCAAATTCTGGTGATAACACATGCCCCCCTGGTTTTGGAATTGATAATTCCAAAATCACTCTGTTTTTCTTCGTCGGGTCATGTCATGGCAGAGCAGAACCATCGCAGCATTCTTCATCATGATACCCTGCCTTCTCAACTATTCCGCGTGATTTGACCGTTGTCTTTGGGCACCGCCTCCTCGGAAACTGCTGTGGCATTGAATTTCTACTATAGCCCCTTTATTTAACCGCTCTGAGCAGTTTGCCACTTCATCACCTTGCTCTGTTCTGGCCATCGGCACCCAAAAAACCCCCAATCTCCCATAGCCATGTCTTCCTCTTCTTCCTCTTCCACCTCGTCGGTCTTCTCTGACTCCTCCTCATCTCGCGAGCCGACGCCGGAGTGGGGCTCGTTGGCGGCGCACGACATTCTCGCCCCAACGACGTGGGACAAGGAGGAACATGATTCCTCCATCTGGTCTGAGGATGACAAATCCCTGACCGACGGAGAGGGCGACCTTCAATTCCTCGTCGAAGGGGAAGAGGAGGCGGAGAGCGAGGACGACCGCTTCTCCTGGGACGATTTCACCTCCTCCGAGGAAGAGGCGGAGGAGGACGACGACGACTCCCTCGAAGGTTACCCACCAGCGAAGCGCCTCCGCACCTGGTGGGACGACGACAGCGATGACGACGATGAGGAAGATGAGGCTCCCGTAGAAGGCTACGGAAGCTCTGATGAGGAGCCTCTCAGCAGCTGCGCCGGAGGCAGCGACGACGAGGGTAGCAACGGCCCCTAGATTAGGGATCAGTAGTAGTAGTTGGCTTTTGCCCTCTTCTTCCCTGAGCAATCGGCTCTTTCTTTGTAAGAAATCCCTCTATTAATGAAGAAAATATCCCTCAATTAATTTCGCTTCCTTGTCAACTTTGCCGATCGTCGAATGGAGTTGCCGTACAGAGAGCCGATAGCAGAACATCGGCTCGCATTGCGATCTGAGGCCAAGCTGTTGCCTAAACACGCAGTCCAACAGGCCTCAATAGGCCTAATTCTCGTCCAAACCATCAGATTGAACTCCTCAGCAACCCACTAGGAGATTCGTCTCACACATCATGATTTCTGGTCTGAACCGATTCCGTTAACTTGCTAATTTGAGCTTATTCCTCTAGAGTCGATATCAGCGTATCGGCTTTGTTATTCTGAAGTCGATGCCCGTGCATCGGCTGTATTTGCATACTGTTATCTCCGTATGTTTTCTCAAGTCGATGTCTGCGCATCGGCTGTGATTTTTTTTTACTGGCCGATTAAAATCGGCCCCCATATCTCACTGCCCATCATCCCACATGCTTGGGAAATACTTCTTGAGGTGTTGACCATTGACAGCTACTGGGAACTTCTCGCCGTCCAACTCTTCCAACATGTATGCATTACCCTTCAAGGCCTGGACAACTTTGTACGGACCGTGCCAATTAGGAGACCATTTGCCATATGCCTTGTCCCTGGTTCCTAACGGCAACACAGCTTCCCATACTAGATCACCAACTTGAAACTCCTTTGGTCTAACCTTCTTATTGTAGGCACGAGCCACCCTGGCTTTGTTCTCCTTAATCTTCTCCAACGACCAAAGCCTAAGTTCTGTTGCGTCCTCAATAGTGTCACTCATCAAGGCTGCATATTCTTCAGCTGTCAGATCATTCTGAAACGTGACACGTCTTGATCCAGCCGTAATTTCCCAAGGTAATACGGCTTCCTGTCCATAGACAAGCTGGTACGGCGAAGTCTTTATAGCTCCATGGCACGACATGCGGTAGGCCCATAACGCTTCTGATAACTTCTCATGCCAATCCCTAGGGTTCTCGTCAATTTTCCTCTTGATCAGCTTGATTAGGCTCTGATTGGACGCTTCAGCTTGCCCATTAGCTTGAGCATAGTACGGAGATGATCGGATCAGTTTAATCCCCATGTCATCGCAGAACTTCCTGAATTCTTTAGAAACAAAGACCGAACCTCCATCGGTCGTGATAGTTTGGGGAATCCCGAACCTATGAATGACGTGTTCTTTCACAAACTTGATCACATCTTCTGATTTCACCTTCTTCATAGGGACGGCTTCCACCCACTTGGTGAAGTAATCTGTGATAACCAAAATCCATTCATGTTTTTTGCTCGACGCCGGATGGATTTTGCCGATCATATCCATGCCCCACCCCCGAAACGGCCAAGGCTTGATGATAGGGTTCATCGCTGATGCTGGTACCATCTGAATCTTCCCGAACATCTGGCACGCTTGGCACCCCTTGTAATAATTGAAGCAATCTTCAAGCATGGTGGGCCAATAAAACCCTGATCGCCTGATTAGCCACTTCATCTTATGAGCCGACTGATGAGTTCCACAGGCGCCTTCATGCACCTCATGTAAGAGCCGATTAGACTCAGTTGGTCCCAGGCACTTGAGTAGTAACCCTTCCAACGTCCTGTAGAACATATCGTCTCCTATGAGGACATACTTCATGGCTTTGTATCTTATCCGCTTAGATGCCCCCCGAGCCGAATCTTTTAAATAATTGAAGATTTCGGCTCTCCAATCATCCTGTTCCAGGAATTGTACCTGAACTTCCGACCCGTCAGATATATCTATATAGCCTGACGCCATTTGTGCGAGATTGTTGGCCTCGGTATTTTGGGATCTTGGGACCCAATTAAAGTTGATGTACCGAAACTGTGTCATCAACTCACGGCATTCCATCCAATATGGGAAAAGCGATTCACTTTCGCACTTATATTCATCCGTGAGCTGGTTAATCACCAACTTGGAGTCTCCAAAAAGCTCTACTGCTTCTGCCCCGGCTTCCAGTAGCAACTCCATTCCCTTACGTATTGCCTCATATTCTGCTACATTGTTGGTGCAAGGGGTAGATAATCTGATGGAGAAGGAGTATTCTGCCCCCCGAGGCGACACGAGCAGAATGCCGATGCCACAACCATCGTCGCAAGCCGATCCATCGAAGAACATAGCCCATGCACGTATAGATAGTGCTGCTATATTGGTACTGATCCGTTCAGCGATAAGATCGGCCAACGCTTGTCCCTTGACTGCTTTCGCAGGCTGATACCGGAGATCGAACTCCGACAACGCAAACATCCACTTACCAAGTCGGCCTTTCAAAACAGGGGCCGACAACATGTGCTTGACAACATCTGACTTGCATATGACGATGATCTCTGCCGTCAAAAGGATGTGATGAGGCTTGGTGCAGGTAAAGAACAGGCAGAGGCAAAGTTTCTCGACCTCAGGATATCTTGTCTCCGCGTCCAGCATCCTTCTGCTGAGGTAGAAAACGACCTTTTCAACGCCCTCGTAGAGTTGCACCACTACCGAAGCGATGGATGTGTCAGCTACTGACAAGTAGATGTAGAACGGCCTGTCTTGCTGGGGCGGAACTAGCACAGGCGGCGTCGTCAGATACCGCTTAATCTCATCAAACGCCTGTTGCTGTTCTGCCCCCAGTGAAACTCGTCGTCAGATTTAGTTTTCACCAGCGCCATGAACGGCTCGATTCGCCTGACAGATTAGAGATGAATCGTCGGACAAAATTGATCTTGCCGATGAGACGTTGGAGCTCCTTCTTCGTGGTTGGCGGCTGCATGGTACGCACCGCCTCCTGACTTTTCAGGCCGATCTCAATTCCCCGTTCATGAACCAGAAAACCTAGGAATTGACCAGCCGTCACGCCAAAGGCACACTTCTTCGGATTCATTCTCAGTCCGAATTTCCGAGTTCGGTCTAGGACGCGCCATAAATCATCCAAGTGTCCCTCCATGGAGACAGATTTGACTACCACGTCGTCGATATAGATCTCCACCAACTTACCGATCAGATCATGAAATATATAATTCATGGCTCGTTGGTACGTTGCACCAGCATTCTTCAACCCAAAGGTCATGACCACATATTCAAACAAGCCTACTGCCCCTGGTACTCTGAATGCGGTCTTGTGTATATCTTCCGGAGCCATGAAGATCTGGTTATAGCCGGCGTTGCCATCCATGAAGCTCAACACCTTGTGGCCAGCAGCGGCATTTATCAACGTTTCTGCCACAGGCATCGGATACTCGTCCTTTGGAGTGGCTCTATTGAGATCTCGGAAATCGATGGCCACACGCCATCGGCCGTCCTTCTTCTCTACAGGAACGATACTGGAGATCCACTCAGCATACCTGCATGGCCTGATGAACCCGGCGGCCAACATTTTCTCGATCTCTTTCTTGACTTCTTCCAGAATTTCGGCCCTCATCTGACGTGCTCGTTGTTGGAACGGCCGAAATCCTTTCTTAAGGGGGAGCCGATGTTCAATGATGCTCCTGTCCAACCCAGGCATCTCCGTGTAATCCCATGCAAAGCAATCTGGGTATTCCTTTAACAGAGCTATCATCTGTCCCCTGAGCTGTGGATCTAACTTCTTGCTGATAAAAGTCGGTCGCGGCTTATCCCCAGGACCAATGTCGACTTCTTCTAGCTCATCAGCCGATGTAAACCCATACCCTAGCTTTCCGTCACCTGTGAGGTCGACGCCACATACTGGGAGAGCAGGTGGTACGGATAATACGGGCCGATCGCTAGAATCGGCTTCCATCTTGATCATCACCAGGATCTTTTGGCAGTGTCGGGGCCGATCGCGTGGAGCAGCTTCTTCCTTATCTTCGCTATGAGAGCAGCTGCCCTCGTCTCTACCCTCATCAGGGCGGTGCCCCAGTTCTACCATGTTGATGTCGAACGAGTATCTTGGCTGGCACCTCGCAGGGTAAGTGTCCTCAACCCTGTCAACGGCGCATGACAGTGAATTAGGCACTTCTGGTGCCGCCAATGCGAATGACGACGGTGGACGGGACTGAAGTGGAACTTCTCCTTGGTAGGTCCCGAGAGCTGGTCCTAATAGAGAGTGCTGATACTTCATGACCTCCTTGATCATCCGAAAGGCGACATGCTCCAAAGTATTCACCAGGCTCTCAGAATGGCGATGCAGCGAGTGAGTCACCACGCCGCTAATCTCCTGGCGCAGGGACCTGGTACGTTCTTCTGACGGGACGGATAGGTCCACTCCATCGAGCGCGCCTTCGGTGAGAACCCCTTCCACCTGATGCCATGTGAACGGGTTCTGTGAAACGAGCCGATGAGGTCGGCTTCGAGGATTGCTTTGACCTCGTCATACTTTTTCTTGAGCTCGTCGGTCAGATCCTCGTACGTGACTGGTGTGCCGTCCGCCATCTCAGATGTAGATGGCGATGTGGTTGATGTCGAACCTTGTCCCACCGGGCATGCCAGAATGTGTTGCGGTCAAAACCCACCGGCGGGCAGCGACGGGCAACACAGTAGAGCCGGGAACAACTTAGGGCTGCGGCTGGCCCTGGTCCCTCCGAGCGACGGCCCGCAAAGCCTCGGTACACACGTCCGATGCTGATGCAAGGGCGTGCCACCTGACCTATACCTGGTCGGGAAGGTGATGGAGATGCCTCGCTTAGTTTCTGCATGGCATACACGTAAACATTAAATACGAGCCTCGATCGGCTCTCAGGTTATCCTGTGAATCGGCTCAAGGAGCCGATCCACCCATGATTCGTACGAGGTGCATGAATATATGGTGGTCCTGCTTGATCAAGATAAAGCTAATGCGATCTACGACGATTTAGGGTTTTCACCGCATAATCGGATCATCCTACTCACGATTGGGCCTCGCGGCCACGCACGGTGATCGTAAGCCGATCCTAGATAGGGCCTAAAAACCAACACGAGGTTGATCCCCGGAACATCCTGTCTAGGACTAGCAAACGACACCCTACGTGCCGCTGGATCCTCCAACCCTTTGTAAGGCCTAACTATTGCAGATATTAAACTAATCCTTGTAGAACAAGGAGCAACCGTAACGGATCGGATCTACTAAATTATGATCAAGCGGGGTGCCCCCTACACCTAAGATAGGTGTAAGGGCGGCTAGATGCGTAAGGGTTGCACTACGACAGCATATGATACGAAGAACCATGCTAACCCTAACACATCTAAGATAACTACGTTGCTCGCCATCAAAAAGGCTTCAGTACGAGCAACGTTTGAACAACATAAGCTTGTGCTGCCTAGATCGCTAGATGCGATCTAGGCAGCATGATGCTTACCGGTAGAAACCCTCAAGACGAAGGAGTTGGCGATGCGCCAGATTGATTTGTGGTTGAACGTTGGTTGTTGTTTATTCCATAAACCCTAGATACATATTTATAGTCCAGGGGACTTTCTAATTTAGGCGTGCACCTAACCGTGCACGAGTAAAACTCTATCTAAGATGCGATCTACTATATTACAGATATATGGGCAATCTAGCCCAACTTTGCATATAAGGCCGATTCACGTATTTCTTCCGTATATAATCTTTAAGCCCTTCTTGATCGCGGCCCACCTCTGACTTGGTCAAATTCTGGTGATAACAGTGACATGGTTTGTTGAACCAAAACTTTTTGGTTTGTTTTAAAAACTTTAACCACCTCTTTGTTTTAAAAATGGTCAACCTATGTTTCATTCTTGCAAAACAAAACTCTCTGAGACTTAAACCAAGTTTCATTTGATTTTCTTAAGATTTCAAATGTTGGGGTATATGGTTTACTTCCTATTCTTGTGTAGTGTTTTATAAGCAAAATAAAATAGGAAGAATGATTTTCTGTTTTTCCAAAAATGTTTGCAAATGAAATATAAATGTTTTTGATGCCAAACCAATGCACTTGTCTTCTTTGTAATGTTATCTACCAGGGGATAATTAGTTTGTGCCATGGTGATAACAAGAGAGGCAATTGCTAAGTTGTAATGCTCTCATGCCTTCACTAGGTAAATAAATGGGGTTTTCTTAAAAATATAATTTATAAAATTGTTTTGTAGTGACTTGAAGACCTTAGTATGTTAGCCCTTAGTTGCAAGTCAAATTCTGATTGTTGAATGTTGTTTTGATTGGTGCAATGTGTTGATTGTGTTTCTTTTATATTTTCCGGCGATAGATGCGAACAATTCCGGAGAAGAAGAAGAAGTGGATTGGACAAGGAGTTTATTTATATTGTTGGTATTCTTATTTGATGGAGTTGAAGAAGTCCAGGGACAAATAAGCTAACCAAGGCAAGCCATCTCTTGATCTCTGAATGTTGAATCACATATTGTGGTTACTTTGTTATTATTCTTGTCTCTCGATATATTTTGTGTGGTATCTACTAGAAACAAAACATTGACTCCTAATTCATACTTCAAGCATTTAAATCAACTAATCATCAATTTTGCTATTGGTCAGTATGATGGTAGAAATGAACAGACTTATCCGTCTATGGTTAGCTCAATATATCACTTGGCAAAGATGTTCTGTCCCACTAGCACTTTTATGGTCATAATCTTATTGAGTGACACAAGCAGGTCATTATCTTGCAGACTGCTTGCGATAGAGTTAGTCAATTAGAATCCTTGAACACAATCTTATCAGTTTCAGTACACAATCTTATCAGTGTTGTAAATGGACAGACTTGGCTCCCTGCCATTTCAATATGCATTCTGTATGAACCCTAACATTGAAAAAGCCTAAATCGTCAATTTTGCTGTAGAAAAAGCCTAACATTGAAATATGTATGAACCCTAAATCATCATTTTTTTATAAACCAGAGAATTGATGGACAGAACAGTAGGGGATCGAGCATACTGCAAGCATTTAAATGAACCCTAAATCATCAATTTCATAGCAATGCAGGGTACATGAGGGGATCGAGCATCAATTTGAACCAATTTCATAGCAATGGAAGCAAGGGAAGGGAAAGGGAAGGGGGAGGGGACTCCAAGCGGGAGAGGGAAGCTCCAACGGCGGCGGCAGCGTGGTCCTCCTCCAACAGCGCTTAGTCCCCTACTCCAACGGCGGCGGTGGCGTGTATGGGGCAAGTGTTGGGGGCTGGTGGAGGGGGATGGTGGCGAACGGTCGAGGACGGCGTGGCGGGGCAGTGAAGCTCACGGCGACGCTCACGGTGGCGGTTAGGGTTCGTCGTCGATTGGGAATGTGGGGAGGGAGAAGTTGTGGTCGTGTGCGGTTAAGTCCCAGGTATACACGGACTAGACTTATTGCCGGCGCACCAGGGGTTTGGTGCGCCGGGGACAGGTGGACCCCCGGCGCACCAAAGCCCTGGTGCGTCGGCAATAAGTCTAGTCCGTGTATACCTGGGACTTGGCCCAGATCATGCAATATGACCTCCCCAACTCATATTTTCTTTTGTTTTTCTTTATTTCTTTTCTGGCCTTTTCTATTATATTTATGTTCTTATCTTTTCAAGATAATAGCCAAGAAATATGCATGAGTTATATATGCAAAAACAATTTCAAAATCTTAATTAGGCATTACAAAAAAATATGAGTTATATATACATACACAAAATATTGACCAACACAATATTAATTAGTCATACATAAAATATTGGCCATGACCATATGAGTAGTTATGAATTACACAAAATATGAGTTATAGATTGCAAATAAAGTTTTACATCATCGATTGAGAAGAGTGTTTCGCTTTCTTCTTGCTTTTCTTGCTCGTCGTTGAATAATTTAGCCCCGTGTCGTGACTTCTTCTTTTGAAGGGTCGTATGTTGTGTCTTCGTCCTCGGATTCTTCCATCATTGGGTCTCCGACTTGTCCTTCGAAGTCTTCCTCGTTGGCGACTCCATCCATTCCGACGATGGTCCTCTTGCCTCTCCTCACGATAACACGGCTAGGCCTGGATGGGTCGGTTATGAAGAAGCATTGGTGCACGTGTTCTGCCAGTACCCATGGCTCATTCTGCGCGGTGGCGTTCGTGGACTTTGATTTGTTGGCTTCGGGTAGAAACATGGTGGTGAAATACCGGTCTTCTTTTGTGACGCTCTTAGCCCATCTGATACGGAACATCGGCACTTTCTCCCCAGCGTAGCTAAGCTCCCAGATTTCCTCGATTCTTCCGTAGTATCTAGTCTTTACGTCACCCGTCCAGGAATCCATCGTTACCCCTGAGTTCTGGTAAACACTGTTCTTGTCTTTTTCTTCCGTGTAGAATGTGTACCCGTTGATATCATACGCTTGGTAAGTCATGATGTTGGGCGCGGGGCCATGTGACAAGGCCAATACTAGTTTATCCTTGTCAGAATCCATTGGTGGGGGATTAGCATCAATGTGGTCTTTGAACCAGCGCGCGAAAGAGGAGTTGTGCTCTCTGTATATTTCTGCTTCCGTCATCATCGGCTTGCCACTGTTCTCTATCATGGTTTTGTGCTCTTTCAACCAAGGATCGATCAAGTCAATGTGTTGTAGCGCTACTAAGTTGGCCCTGTCAAAGTCGGAAGTCCGACCAGACATGTGCACGTGCAGTTCCTTCCTTCCATTTTTGTGGCCTACTCCCTCGAACCTGCGGAGGTGCTTGTTTTGAGGCAAACCAACAGGGTCCTCGATGTCTAGATAATTCATGCAGAAAGAGATGCACTCTTCGGTGAGCCAGCCCTGGACGATGCTTCCATCCGGATGTGACCTGTTACGAACGTATCCTTTAATGACCCCATTCATTCTTTCAAACGGCATCATGTTGTGTAAGAATGCCGGCCCTAGACTGATGATATCATCCATGATATGGACCAACAGATGGACCATCACGTCAAAGAATGTAGGCGGGAAGTACATCTCAAGCTCACATAGGATCACCACGATCTCTTCCTGGAGCCTTGCGAGTTTCTTCACGCTTATCGACTTCCGAGTTATGACGTCGAAGAAGTTACAGAGCCCAGTCAGCGTTGCACGGACATGGTCATCCATTATACCTCGGATTGCAACCGGAAGAATCTGCATCATCATCACGTGACAGTCATGAGACTTCATGCCGCTGAAGTTTCGTTTCTTGGGGTCCATGTATCTGCTTATTATCCCGGAGTAACCGAAGGGCACTCTGACTCCTAGAAGATAGACAACGTCTCAAAATCGTCCGCTAAGGGGTATTTTTCGTCGCCTATGGGCCTAACCCGACGATATGGGTTCTGTTGTGGAAACTGCGTCGGCAAAGTCCTACGACGATTTTTTCGGTCCGTCGCGCTTGGGCGCCCTTCCGCCACGGAAAATCGGACCGTTGCCCAAGTGTTTCGGGAGCCCGTTGACTGCGACGTCATGCAACCGACACGTGGCGACGCCGTTAACGGCAGTTAACGGCGTTAACACCCCGTGGTAGATGGTAGGCCCACACGAGGCCTGCCACGTCTTAAGCGGGCCGGCACATTAAGTTTCGGGCCGGGCCAGCTGACTTAGTTTGACCGGTCAACTATATATGGGCTGGTCCATTAGTTACGTGGGTCGGGCCTAACCTCTAAAGTTGACTGGTCAAAACTTTAATGAGCCGGCCCACTAAGCATGTGGGCCGGCCGAATGCACTCGTTTGATCGGTCAACAGGCCAAAGGGCCGGCCCACAAGACATGTGGGACCCACTTTCCTGTTATCAGGCCGGCCCATTTAACAAGTGGGGTCCGCCTTAAATCAAGTGGGCCGGCCCAAAATTATTGGGCCGGCCCAATTAGCATGTGGGTCCCACTTTCCTCTCGGGCCGCCCATTTAGTACGTGGGGTCCACAATAGGTCAACTGGGCTGGCCCAACAAGCCGTGGGCCGGGCCAAAGCACGGTGGGTCCCACTTTCCTGTTAAAGGGCCAGCCCATTTAGTATGTGGGGTCCACCATATAGCAAGTGGGCCGGCCCAACAAGATAGTGGGCCGGGCCTAAAACACAGGTGGGTCCCACTTTCCTGTTAAAGGGCTGGCCCATTTAGTATGTGGGGTCCACCATATAGCAAGTGGGCGGCCCAACAAGATAGTGGGGGAAAAACAGTGGGTCCCACTTTCCGTTAAAGGGTGGCCCATTTAGTATGTGGGGTCCACCATATAGCAAGTGGGCCGGCCCAACAAGATAGTGGCGGGCAAAAACAGGTGGGTCCCACTTTCCTGTTAAAGGGCCGGCCCATTTAGTATGTGGGGTCCACCATATAGCAAGTGGGCCGGGCCAAAAACACAGGTGGGTCCCACTTTCCTCTTAAAAGGCCGACCCGTTTAGTATGTGGGGTCCACCATATAGCAAGTGGGCCGGCCCAACAAGGGAGTGGGCCGGGCCAAAAACATTGGTGGGTCCCACTTTTGTCTTAAAGGGCCGGCCCATTTAGTATGTGGGGTCCACCACAAAGCAATTGGGCTGGCCCAACTAGTTAGTGGGCCGGCCCAGTAGTGGGTGGGGTCCACCTTAAAGCAAGTGGGCCGGCCCACTTAGAGTGTGGGGTCCACAGTAAATCAAGTGGGCTGGCCCAATAAGTAAGTGGGCCAGCCCGTTTAGTTGCTGTTTATATGCCGGCGTAATAGGCGCTTTAGGATTTTGCGGGCCGACACATATGTGATTTCGCTTAATTGGGCCGTTTAAGGGATGGGAATTCGTGATTTAGATACTGAGAATATTTACGCAGCATTGATTTCTGTCGGATAGCCTCACTTACCACAAGCACCAAAGAAAAAATGCGCGAAAGAACTATAAAAACTAACTAAATATTACATCAGCTGCAAGGCTTTGAAAAAATATTACAGAACCCAGAGAAATTGAATGGTAATTAAACCTATAATACAATGAAGCGATCCAGCAATCTTTTAAGTTGTCCATGCAGCACCTATATCTGAAACAAAGACATTACAAGTTAAGACAGCAACAATGGAAACGCAAAGACACTGCAATATTGTTTGCCAAAGAATTTGGAACTCATCATTTCGTCGTTATAACAAGATCATTGTAATGCGCACAATAAGCAAACAAAGAGTGCATGCCGCATACCAACAGCCAATATAACAGAGCATGTTAGAATGAAACAGCAGACTTACTACTGTCGAGTCCCATGCAAACCAACATGTTCAGGGAGTACAAAATTGGCATGAACAACATAGTAGCAGGCTATAAATTTTGTAACAACGACTGAGCAAGATGAAGTTATGATGGCTACATCTACAGAGCAGGGAATGTAAACCAAAAATAGAAGTTACGATGGCAAAAGCTAAAGAGGAGGGAATGTGAACCAACATGTGCCAAGTGCAATTACTTCATTTTGGCCGTGAACTAAATAATACTCCTGAACTTATAGTGAAGGGGATGCAAATCAAGATGTTTCGGGATATAAACTTGTAATGAGCAACACATAGAGGATAGTTAATGCTGGAGCTTAGGATGGACCAGATACAGAATATAGTGGGATCACCTGTGAACTTGTATAAGAGGGAATGCAAACCAATATGTTCAGCTTTCCATATGTGAGCGTCATGCCAAGTCAGAGAAACAAGTCAATAATGCAGCTTTTGAAGAACAAGATGGCACGCAAAATTATTATCTAGTAGTATGACAAGTTTATTTGTACTACAGGCTAGATAGCAGAGTGATAGCATGCCAAACTAAGTCCTTACTTTGTTAGCTTACAATGAACTAGATACAAAACAATGGCATCACCTGTAGTACAGGGAATGCAAGCCAACATGTTCATGGAGTAAAAAATTGGCACAAACAACATAGTAGCAGGCCATAATTTTTGTAACAACGACTGAGTAAGATAAAGTTATGATGGCTAGATCTACAGAGAATGTAAACCAAATATAGAAGTTATGATGCCAAAAGCTATAGAGCAGGGAATGCGAACCAACATGTTCAATTACTTAAAATTGGCCATGAACTAAATAATAGCAGGATGTTACTATAATACCTATAATTTTTGTAACAATGACTGAGCAAGATAGAAGTTATGATGGCTACATCTACAGAGCAGGGAATGCAAACCAAAATGTTCAATCACTTAAAGTTAGCAATGAAGTAGAAAATAGCAACGTGTTACGGTCATAGCTAGGAATGAACTAAAAGAGCTTCAGACAAACAAGCATCTGAACCCAGAACATGGCGCTAAAACAAGGGACTTACATTAGGAGAAGCACTCTGTGGGAGTCACAGCAGATCTTCCTGGGGTTGATAGATCCGGTGATGAAGTACGCTACATGTGCTACTTGGGGTTGGAGAGACGGCCATTACACTTCATGATTACTCATCTCATCTGCAAAAACGTAACGGCGCGTCGTTAGCACAAACAGGTTCCCCCAAGATTAAACAAGAACTTGCAGGCAAGCAATAGAAAAGCGACAGTAGAAGAGTTTAGATCATGCACGGCGCGGTGAAGCAGATCCGGTTCATGCACAGCGGTGTCGGCGAGCAAGATCCGATGCGGTGGACGACGGATCCGGCGAGCGGCTCCGGTGGGGTGGACGATACCGCAGCTGAAGCGACTGCGGTAGACTGCTGGATGAGCATATGGTTTCGAGGTTCGGCGGGGATGATCCGGTCCGGTTGATGACGGCGTCGATGAAGCGGCTCCGGCAGGCAGCCGGATGACGAGGATCGCGAGGGCTCGGGTAGGCCAGGGAAGTCCGGCGGGGATGTTCCGGTGCGGTGGTCGTGGAGGTGGTAGGGAGGGACTTGAGAAGTTCCGGTGGGTGGTCTCAGATGAGAGACTGAGGGAAATGAATTTTTTGGGAGGGTATCCGGGGCTAGGGAGGTGGTGATCCAAAAAATGACGGCAGACCCCCACCAACCGACTTTGCTGTCATCTCCACAGGGGTAGAATCGGAATTTGGAAGCGTGTGAAATTTTTGTATTTTGTGGGCGGGAAGTTTTGCCGCTATGAGATTTTGAATTTCGCTAAGGTCCAAGTATAATGATAAAAAATTGTGAGACCGTACTAGTACCTCTGTTCAAGGCCGACTGTAAAATGAAATCATCATCAAGTTGAACATCGGTTACTACCATGATCATCATCGGACACAGATCTGGTGACATGCACCTGAAATTGGTGCATCCGTTGCAAAGTATAATGCTAAAATTTTGAGTGACCGTACTAGTACTTATGTTCAAGCCCGAGTGCAACATCAAATCATCATCACGTTGAAAATTTGTTACCATGATCATGATCTATCTCTAAATTTGGCGCATCCGCTAAATCTGGCAAAGTATAATGATAAAGAAATTGTGAGACAGTAGTAGTACTTCTGTTCAAGGTCGAGTGCAACATCAAATCATCATCACGTTTAAAATTTGTTACCATGATCATGATCTACCTCTGAAAATGGGCGCATCCGCTAAAACTTGCAAAGTATAATGATAAAAAATTGTGAGACCGTACTAGGACTTATGTTCAAGGTCGAGTGCAACATCAAATCATCATTACATTGAAAAGTGTGTTACCATGATCATGATCTATCTCTGAATTTGGCGCATCCGCTAAATCTCGCAAAGTATAATGATAAAAAATTGTGAGAATGTACTAGTACTTATGTTCAAGGCCGAGTGCAGGATCAAATCATCATCACGTTGAAATTCGTTACAACGATCATGACATATCTCTAAAATTGGCGCATCCGCTAAATCTCGCAAAGTATAATGATAAAAAAAATTGTGAGACTGTACTAGTACTTGTGTTCAAGGCCGAGTGAAGGATCAAATCATCATCACGGTGAAATTTGTTACAACGATCATGACATATCTCTGAAATTGGCGCATCCGCTAAATCTTGCATGTGGCGCATCTCAGTGCGGAGCAACAGGCCGGTGCTATCAAGGTTGAGGCGTCAGTAGCGTCATCGGGCTCTCCTCTTTTGATAGATCTTCTACATGGCGCGGCGCACCGCCCGTCGAGAAGCAGTCACATGTGATACCGAGGTGGAGACGTCGCCGGCATCCTCGAGGCGCGGCCGCCCTTCTACGAGCCAGCGTCGACTCAAGGTATGAATCCATGCGTTGTCGCGCCCCTTCTTCCGATGAAGTGGGGTGCCTTAGATTTATTGTTCTTCTCTTACGATTATTTCGAGCCGAACATGTGTGCTCTTTCTCTGAATATATTGCTTGAAAAGCTAACCAAGTTAATTAAATTCACTTCGTTCTTAATCTTGCATGCTAATTTTGTTATTTTTGCTGACAGTGGTGCGCGCAAGGAGATTTATTTGTGGGTGTGCTGAGCTGTTAGGCCTAAGTCGAAATCCTCAGCTAAACGAGGCCTCAGCTTAACACATAAAAAAGGTGTTCAATCTCGCCCACAATGTCCTTTTCTTTCCTCTTCCTTTATTGGAACTTGTTTTGCAGACAAGGAAAGTGGCACGTGTAATGTGAGTAAAACCCTCTTAGCCAAAATCAGCTACAAGCAAGATTTTATGTATTGTAGATGCCCCAATTGACTCTAATCCCCAATGTAGTCTTTTTTTATGTCAGTATAGACTTCTTTACATGGCATGCATTTGCCTAATGAGCAGCATTGTATTGCCATTCTAGCCAACCTGATCGATATGTCAAGCTTCATGCACGAGATGCCATGTTTAATTTACTCCCTCACTCCGATCCATATTTCTTGGTGTAAAATGAATGTGAATCGAAGGGAGTACTTTTCTTAGATAGTACTATACCATTTCAAAAAAAAAATACTAGTACTACTACATCACAAATGCATCAAAAGAGTACTACCATCACAAGACCACCACGGTTGTACTAGTAGAGTTTAATACTGAACTTCCAAAGGGAATAAGATTACACATATGAACTTTAAACAGGACCAGGAGCATGAGGGCCAGCAGCAGGGGCGTTGACTGGGAACAAGCCAGGCAAGACATAATTCTGGAGGAAGAGGCCATATGCTGCGTGCTTGGCCTTGGTTGCAGGGCGGTGCTTCCCCGATGTACTTAGGCCTACACCCGTCGCATGCTGGATCAGGCTGTGGATGTCCTTCTGGAGGATTTTGCCACAGAATGGGCAAAATAGCTCCCCGCGCATGCGGAAACGAATTTCACCACCCTTCAGCCGCTTCAGAACGTAGCGGCTCTTCTGGTCCCTGCGCTCCTTGTTGTCGTCCATGTCATCAGAATATTCCTGTGAATTATAAAGTACATAATAATCAGGTGCTTAATGAAAGATCGAATAAATACTGCACTATCATAAGCAAACCTTAGAAACCCTAAAATTAAATGTGTAGAACAAGTAAATGGCAGAAGAAATCATACTAAATCACGAGAAAACCCTATGAACAGCAATGAACATAAGCCACAACAATTGCAAGTCCACTAAGTATGAACACATAAATTAATTATATGACAAATCAAGCCAACTACATGGCAGATTAGTCGAAATTAAACTAGAATCTGACCGTACGAACCGTAGAATCAAGTACGTCTACAAGAACAAGGTAGGGGATCAAATCAATCAAGAACCAGGTTCGTGCAAACCACGCGAACAGTAATATGATTACCGCAATGATTTCGATATTGCACAAGCAGTGGCAACGTTTGGCCAATATCACACCTGGAATAGCAATGATCCGGTTACTGATAGGGTCCTGGTGTATGCATCCTTCCCATTGCCGCAGTTGGTACCTCGTGATGTTGTGTTTGGTAGGTTTGCTACAGTAGGTGGAGCCAGGGAGACTTGGACAGCACCAGTTTATATCCTAACTGCAGATTTTGCTGATGCATTGGCTGCTGATGAGGATCAGATGCCACCTGATGGGAACCCACATCCTTTCCCGGAGAGTTGCAGCCTAATAATAACTTGTGGGTCAATCCACAATACCCGAGATTGGTTGGGATGCAGTTCAGGATCTTGGACATGAGCAACAAGGAGGTCATGGTGGTAACTTTGGTCAGCAAGGTGGATGGGGCCAGATGGGTCATGGGCAGCAGGAGGGATGGGGTCAGGATGACATGGAGCAGGGGCAGGAGCAAGGTGTGCTGCAAGAGATGCAGGAGTCCATGGTCATCAACCTATCTGACAGCTCTAGCTCCTCTGTTAACATGATGGAAGTGCAGCAACAACATCAGCAGGATGGTATTCAAATGTTACATAATGTGCTCAACATTGGGATGGCCTGTACCATTATTGGGCCTGCATTGCCTCCTGAGATGATGTGTGCAAAAGCTCTTGGCATGGCACTTCCTTCTATATTCAGTAGATTTGTACCTAAGCCAAGGTTTAACACCTCATATATGTTTCTGAAAAAGTTGACTGGGGCAAGCTTGTCAGTGGTCCATTGCTTCAAGGGAGATAAGCAGTTGATGAATTTAGTTGAGGCAGCTGGTCCACAGATTCTGATATCCATTGAGGGTACTCAAAAAGGCAACTCTTACTTGCAGCCAGGGACTTGTGCTTCAAAGAATAGAGTGAAGAGGAAGAAGTCTGCATCCTCTCTAGTTCAGCCTATTGAAAGGAGGTTCACTAGGAGCTGTCTCAAAACTGATGGGTATAGGCCAGCTCCAATTTTGGCTGTGCAGCCCAAGATTAAGAAGAAGGTTAGAGCCAAGAATTTGTTACTAGAGATGGAGCAAGAGGCATCTCAACAGCAGCAGGAGGAAGATCAAGGCCAGGAGGAGCAGCAGCAAATGCCAGCACCTCCTATCCCTTTACAAGTGATGCAAAGAGTTGGTCAGTCTCTGGGCATTGCTGCAGAGAAGTTGAGCAAGGAACAGCTTGAGGCTGTACCTGAGGACAAGAAGGGAGGAGAACCAACTGATGATTAAAGGAGTCTGCTTATTCAAGTCATGGCAGTGTGGCTGCCCTGGGTGTCATGCTTTTGGTGATTTAGGGATGCATTTTGTGGCTTTTGTCTATGAGATTTGTGGTGTCTATGTCAGTATGATGGCTTTTGTTATTATCTGTACTCATATTACTATGGTTGGGTTCCTGGTCAGTGCTATGAGGCTTTTGACTGAAGTATTGCAGTACTATTCCATGATATTTATGTTTGGCATTATGTGTCAACTGGGTAATATTTCTTATGTGATGCTTAATGAGTACAACTTATAAGAGAAAATGGCGTGTGTTTTGTTGGAATGTTCGTGGCATAAATTCTGACAATAGACAAAGGGAAGTGAGATCAAAAATTGAGGAAAGTGGGTGTGACATTATATGCTTGCAAGAAACTAAATGTGAATCTTTTGATTGGAGACTTATTAGGAAATTTTGCCCAAAGAGATTTGATCATTTTGCTTTTGCTCCATCTATGGGTGCTTCTGGGGGTATTGTTATCCTTTGGAACTCTGCTGTGTTCTCTGGATTGTTGGTCCAATCAGTTAGGTTTGGGGTGCAAGTAAAATTCACATCAGTTCACAATAATGAATCCTGGAACTTGGTTTGTGTATATGGTCCTTGTCAGGGTCAAGAAAGAGACAACTTTGTGTCCTGGTTATATAATCTGCATATTCCTGCTGATGATAATTGGATAATTTTGGGTGATTTTAATTTTGTGAGATCACAAGATAATAGGAATAAACCTGGGGGAGATATCAATGATATGTTTTTATTCAATGAAATAATTGGTCACTTGGGCTTGTTGGAGCTTCCTATCAAAGGTAGAGCTTACACTTGGTCTAACATGCAGAAGGATCCATTGCTTGAGCAATTGGATTGGTTTTTCACTAGTGCTAATTGGATTTCTGATTATCCAAATACAATGGTACTTCCCCTTGCAAAAATAGGATCTGATCATGTTCCTTGTGTGCTTAATGTGGATACTAATATACCCAAGGCAGCTATTTTTAGATTTGATAATTATTGGGTTAATATGCCTGGATTCATGGAGTGTGTCCAAAAGTCTTGGGATATGGGGTCTACCAAGTCTTATAGTTCAGCTGTTCTGACAGACAAGTTAAAAACCTTGAGGCATGAACTTAAGAAATGGCATACTAGTTTGGCAAAACTAAAGCAAGTGATCAAGAGCTGTAATAATGTGATCTTTTTGCTTGACTCTTTGGAAGAACAGAGGCCTTTATATACAATGGAATTTAATTTTAGGAGAATTGTCAAGGCTCATTTGGATGATTTGCTTTTAGCTGAGTGTACTTATTGGAGGAAGCGTTGTACCATTAGATGGATCAAGCTTGGGGAAGATAACACTAAATTTTTCCATGCTATGGCTACTGAAAGATACAGGAGAAATGCTATTGCTATGATAAAAGATAGTGATGGGAATGAAGTAACTGATCATGATAGTATGGCTGGGTTGTTTTGGAGAGAATATAAGGAGAGAATGGGGAAATCAGAGTCTATTTCAATGCAATTTGATTTAGACAGAATTATTCATAAAGTGGATGGGTTACATGACTTGACCAGACCTTTTGAGGTAAAGGAAATGGATGATATCATTAAACATATGCCATATGATAGAGCACCTGGGCCAGATGGTTTTAATGGGTTATTCTTGAAAAAGTGCTGGCCCATAATTAAGAAAGATTTTTATAAGTTAGCTGCTGATTTTCATGATGAATCCATTCAGCTAAGGAATATTAATGGATCTTTCATTACCCTAGTACCCAAGAAGCCTGTGCCAGTACAGGTGAATGATTTTAGGCCTATCTCTTTAACCAGTGTGTGTGTGAAATTCCTTACCAAGTTGGCTGCTAACAGACTGCAAGATAAAATTTTATCATGTATTCACAAGAATCAGTATGGGTTCTTGAGAGGCAGATCTATCCAAGATTGTTTGGCTTGGTCTTTTGAATATCTGTACTAATGTCAAGCTTCAAAAAAGCCCATCATTCTTCTTAAGTTGGATTTTGCTAAGGCTTTTGACACCATTGAACATGAGGCAATACTTCAAGTGATGAAGCATAAAGGTTTCAATGATAAATGGATCAGTTGGGCTAAGATTATTTTGACCACTGGCACATCTTCCATTCTGTTGAATGGTACCTGGGAAGCAATTTGAGTGTAAAAGGGGAGTTAGACAAGGGGATCCAATATCTCCTCTGTTTTATCTGTTTGGTTCTGATTTGCTTCAGTCAGTCCTCAATGATTTAGTGCAGGGGTTTGCTGTCTTTGCCTATTATTACTAATGACCCTGATTTTCCCATTGTGCAATATGCTGATGATACTTTGCTGATTTTGCCTGCTGAAAAGGATCAATTGTTGTTGGTTAAAGATGCTTTGAGGAAATTTTCAATGTCAACTGGTCTGAAGATTAACTTTGATAAATCACAGATGCTGCCAATTAATGTGCCTGATGATTTGCTCAAGCAGTTGGCTGCAGTGTTTGAGTGTCATATAGGGAAAATGCCATTCACCTATCTAGGCTTTCCTGTAGGAACTACCAAACCTACTATCACTGAACTATCTCCATTGGTTTGTCGTTTGGAAAGGAAATTGACATCTAGTTCTAGCTTTTTGTCTCAAGGAGCAAGATTGCAGCTTATCAACTCTGCTCTGGCTTCCATGCCATTACACTTTCTTTGCTCCTTGCAGTTGCCTATTGGTTTGACTAACCAATTGGACAGAATATTAAGGCAGTGTCTGTGGAGAGATAAGGATGGTATGCCCAAGCAGTCCCTGGCAGCCTGGGACATGATATGTAAGCCTAAGCTAAAAGGAGGATTGGGTATTGTAAACTTTCAGAAACAGAATGCAGCTTTGTTGATCAAATATTTGGACAAGTTCTATAATAAGAAGGATCTTCCCTGGGTAGACCTGCTCTGGTTTGCACATTATCAGGGTAAAGTGCCTCATGAGGAGAAGCTCTGTGGATCCTTTTGGTGGCGTGATGTTATGAAACAAGTGGATAATTTCAGAGGAGTGGCAGCTATAATACATGGTGCAGGTGATACTATGCTGTTTTGGTCAGACAATTGGAAGGTTAATGGTTCATCTTTGCCCATGAGTCAAAGGTATCCTAGGCTATTCTCTTATGCATTATTCCCTAATATCTCTTTGGTGAAGATGTTTAATGAGGAGGACCTGGACTTGATGTTCTATTGGCCACTATCTGCACATGCACATCAGGAATTAATAGAGATCAAGCACATTATGCAGTCCAATCCATTGACACAGGAGAAGGATAAATGGGTATATGTTTGGGGTGATCAATATGCTTCTGCATGCTTTTACAAACATATCCATGCTCATATACAGGTTCCTAGTGTGTACAGATGGCTTTGGAAATCATGTTGCATTATGAAGCATAAAGTGTTTGCTTGGCTTTTAATCTCAGATAGACTAAATACACGTGATTTGCTCAAAAGAAGACATTGGCATGTTACAGACGATGAGCACTGTGTTCTCTGTCCTGGAAGAGTCTTTGAGGATCGTATCCATCTATTTTTTGAATGTAATTTCAGTGTCAGAATATGGAATTATCTGCAAATTGAATGGAATGGCACTAGTGATATGCAACAAGTGTTAGCAGGGGCCAGGAAGAGCTTCTCCAAGCCTTTTTTCATGGAAGTGATAATTTTGGCCTGTTGGAATATCTGGTTACTCAGAAATGGGAGGATCTTTAATGATGAAGTCTGCTCTTTCACTAAGTGGAAGGGGAAATTTGTTCATGATATATCCTTGCTGCAGCATAGGATTAAAGTGAAGCACAAAGATAGGTTGCTTTCCTGGATTAGGTCTCTGCCTTAGAGCTTTTTTCCAGTAGTGGCTTCTGTTGTACATTCTCTCTTTTTTTCTTCCTTTGTACATAGACTTTTTCCTTTAATATAATAAATTACTGTGGGGCTTTTTGCCTCACAGTCTTGGGTTTCAAAAAATATGACACAAAAAGGATCGGGACAGTTTCGGTAAAAGAGCAGTACCTCCTCGTCGTCACCCTCGACATCCTCCTGGAACTGAACGTTTGGGCCGAAATCGTCGAAGGGGTCGAGGTCCGCGTCCAGCACCGGGTCTAGGAAGACCTCGCCGTGGTGGCCTGCAACGCCTTGCAGATCTTCGGCGGGAGCAACGGCGTTGCTATCCACCTTCTCCTCGACGGCCAGGACGCCCGTTTCGACCGAGGTCGAAGAATCAGACAAGCAGAGGAGACGAGCGGCCTGGGTGCCCGGTGAAGCCTCACCCGCCGCGACGGCCACTACCGCAGAGGCATCCTCTGCGCGAGCGGCCGCCGATTGCTCCGCCTCGTACGCAAGACCTGTCTTCATGCTGCTGCGGTTGGAAACGAGGAAGTCGATGCCTCGGAGGTGCGGTGAGTTGATGGGAGGGGAGAGGACGAGCTCGCGAGAGACGATGAGGCCGATTATTTTATAGCCTCTGACTCTCTGTATCAGAATGGCATTAGTTGTGGACGCGACAGACGATGAGGCCGATTAGTTGTGGACGCGTGAAGTCGTGCATGTACTCGATTCTCACGTATACCAATACTTCCAAACGTCATAAGTAATTCACAATCATTCAGAATAATATGAGACCTTAACATTTTATTGTTTGTGTCAGATATTGTCCATGAAAAATAACATCCTTCAAAAAATAAATCCCCTATGCCAATCCGGTCATGCCCGTCTACTCCAACTAGCTTCCTCGAGTAATTTGTCACCTTACATTCTTAAAATGAACCAAAATTTGGCACAGGGGCATCACATGGAAAATGATGTTACCATTCTCTCTTCCCATTTTTGTTTGAATTTTTCAAAATTGTCATGCCCTAACGGAAAAAATGTATGTTCCTTCTATGAAGCATGTATCAGAATGGCATTACCAAAACCTGGGGGTGGCGGGGCACATGGTGGTGTGATGATACATCACATTTGGACCACACAACACAATTTGGACCAACCAAAAAAATTCAACCACCCTACACAAACCCTGGTCAAAACTAGTTTGACCAATATTACAAAAGTTGTACATAATTCAGAAACCGTCAGAAATATACGAATCATTCAGGAGTCAATACTGAAGACAAAGCAATTATGCCAAAAGACGAAGGCAGAGGAGGAACAGGTCTTGCTATATTGCACAACAAAGCCAAATTCAACTTTTCATCGATTCCAAAATTCTGGCTGCAATTAGCACACCCTGGTCTCCTGATGTCGCAATAGTTGGCTGCTGGGAGCGGAGACACTCGACTTCCTTCTTCAACTTATCGCACTCTGTGCGAACTTTCAAGTACTTCGTCTCGAAATATTGCGCATGTTCAGCATGCAACTCCACTTCCTGTTGAAAACTTTCACAGTCACAGTTGCAATCACACTGACCAGCCTTGTCAGTGACCACACTCATCGGTGGCTGGGCGCGTAGTTCCTCGACTTCCTTCTTCAACTTCTTACACTCCGCGAGAACGTCTGAGTACCGTTTATCAAAAGAAGATTGCTCGGAACGGGCATTCTCCTCCGATATGGCACGATTTAAAATGCACCTGCCCACGAGGTGGCGGATTTTCTTATGAAGGATGGTGTTGTGGCCCTTGATCTGGTCCAGTTTCACGGAGAATCGTGTTATCACATCCTGCATTGCAAATTCAACAGCAATGAAGTATGCAGAGTGCAGATGAGGGGGGAGAAATAAACAAATGGAGTGCCAACCTCTTCAATATGCCTGAGAGCTGCAAAGTCCTTGTCCATAGGAACCTCTTCAACTATGGAACCGCCATCCCTGGAAGAAAGACAGTTAAGTAGTTGGATCTGGCAGCCAGCAAGGAGGCGATGAAACTGCGGCACGGCAATGGAAACATACACGGCCGAAGATGCACACACGCGCACTGGCTGCTCCTCTCCCGGAGACTGAGCATTCGTCTCTGATTCTGCATTCAGGATACCAAACCTATGCAAGAGTTTGAGGTTTCTGTTCTGAAGGGTGGTGTTGTGGCCCTTTAATCTCATAATCCCTTCCTGCATGGAAAAATTCACCAGGAACGAATCAGGGATCCTTTTTCATTCACAGGATATGAAAATCATAAGATTAGGAAAAGCATAGGATTTTGTATACATTAGAGAGGGTGTATGCGCTATTTTATGGGCTATTTTGGAATGTACAAAATGAAGTCGTGTTTAATAAACCCAAATCTCATCCCTTCTTGCAGGTTATCCCTATGATTATTCACTAGATCCGTATGTTTCTTATCTCCAGCCCGAGGATCAGCAGGATATCATGGAGTCTGGGTGCAACTGACTAGAGACAGCCGCACGGGATTTTTACAGCCAGGGTGGCTGGCAGTTTCCTCATAGAATTACTTACTGATGTGTTTTTGCCTTTTTGGCACCCGCTGTTTTCTATGTTTCGTTGGTGGATCTTTGTGTCGACTCTAGCTGATCCGTGAGAAGTTGTCATAATTTGTGTATGAACTGAAGAAAGCAATAAAGCAGCCATATACATCATTTTGATGCAGAGGCTGTGATATGTCCCCCATTTCGAAAAAAGGAACAAACATAGGATATATTTCTATAAATCAAACAACTAATGTAGGGAAGAACCCATAGGATCTAAATGCTACACAATTCTTATAGAAGTCCTACGAATTAAAGAAGCCCTCATGCAGTACGGAGATGAAGAGGAAGAAAAAAAAGCAATGGATATACTTCGTATATTATAGTGCATACATTATTAATGCTCTTGAGAGCTAACAAGTGCTCATCAAACAACGGGTCCTCGATAGCTAAGTACGAAGTGGATCCTGCGGTAGAAAGCACGAGCCTGGAACCGTCGGCCCTGGAAGATGATAGCCGGTTTAGTTGGCACCGCCTGCCAGCAAGGACTCAACGAAAATCCGGCATGGCGATGGAAACATACCCAGGAGCTTCGTACCCACCAGGTTGGCGAGAAACGAGCGATTTCTCAACTTGGGTAGGAATGGCGCTGAAACCAGCCGCCATGGAAGAAAGACGGTTAAATTGTTTGATCCGCTAGCCAGCCAGAAGGCAGAGAAACTTCGGCATGGCGATGGAAACATACCGGGGAGCTACGTACCCACCATCTTGGCGAAACACGGTCGATTTCTCGGCATCGGTAGGAAGGGCGACACTTGAACGGGCGGCCCTGGAAGAAAGACGGTCAAATAGCTGGTTCTCCCGGGTAAAAAAAATAGTTGGATCTGTTTGCCTTGCTGTAATCTGCGTTCATGGGGGCAAAGAAAGCACATGGCGATAAAAACCTACCAGGACTCTTGCTGGATTACTCTGCCCTGACCCAACAAGCCCGAAGCAGACTGAGCTTGCGATGGAAGCGCAGACTGAGCTTGCGATGGAAGCGCAGACATGCCTGTCCGCCGGCGCCGCTGGTACACTTTCAAAGTCGGAGTTTGCAGGACTTTCAGCGGGATGGATTTCACCGCGGATTTAGTCTCAGACAACAACGCCTCCTTCCTCTTCTTACACTTCTTCATGTTCTTCTTAGACAACTTGTTGAACGATGGATGAATCGCTGGAGGAAGAAGGAAGGGACAAGCAGGTGGGGATAGAAGGGGTCGGTGTAGAGCTCTCCGGGGAGGGTTCCCCGGGGAGGAGGATGAAAACTGGAACGAACAGGACAGGGATGGGACTGGGCAATCTTGTCCGTCCATCCAAAATCAAAGGGCGGGAGCACATAAGACTTTGGGCCATTGACAGGCTGGTCCTGCCACAGGCGGACCCCAAGTTTCAGCGATTCAATGTCAGTGAAAAGATGGGCAATGTAAAAGAATCTTGTTCGGGGTCGGCCGCGGAAGCCAAATCTCTGTGTCCCAAAGTCTACTAGTAGTCTACTCCTATATAGGTATAGCTGCATAGCCATCATACCATTGCATTGATCGAGCTGTACGCCTTTACCACTCTGATTCAGGTCCAAAATATTAGTGTTCTCTTGTCAAATCAAAGGCCATGTCAGTTTGACGAAATGGACGTTCTTTAACTCACAAACTACTCCAAGGACATCATTTACGGACTACTCAGTTCGGCAAAAAGATTCTTGAAGCCATGTACATATTTTCTGGATCGATTTAGTAATTTGCTACAACTGTAATATTATTTCCAATTTTCAGCAATTTATTTGAATTTTAGGATTTTACTTATAAATTTCGCTAATTGACATGTGTAGGAAAGATAGAAAACAACTAGTGTATGCATGACCAATTAATCTGACTAAATAAATCTTATAGTGGCCACTTTGCATCACTCAAACTGAGAGTGCATGTTAGATTCATATGATAGAATAATGGAGAATCGCTATGACATATGCCTCCTTGAATCCTACGGGAAAGAAATCTACGGGAATTGGTAGAGCTAGGTGTGTGATGGTATCATAGGAAAGACAAAGGAAATTTCTATATAGATTGAGAGTGCATAGCATAGTTGTCACAGATGCATATGAATTTTTCCAAGAGGTCTAACCTCTTATTAGAAATCCCATAGGGTTGTACTAGTATAAGAAAACAATACATAGAAATTTTGGAGGATTCAATTCTTCAAATCAAACAAGCTATATAGGGGGAAAATCATATCCTTTGATTCGTACAATTTGTATAGGAGTTATGTAGGATTTGACTATAGGAGTTATGTAGGATTTGACTATAGGATTTGAATATTTGTACGGTTGTGTAATATTTTTACCCAGATCAATTCACATACCACCGGTTATGTATTTTTTTGGGCTATAAAAATAGGAGGTGTGGTATATTTGATGTGTGTAGAGATAATCTCACCATCTTATAGCCACCCCTAACATTTCGAGCAAACAAAAAAAATCTATACCACTACCCACCTCTCGTCCTACACTCAATTCCTACACAACCAAACAACAAAAATTGGCTATCCCTAGCCAGGTGGTTGGGGATACTCTCACCCCATAAACCTATCTCCTAAACCAAACAACCCCTAATATGGAGGGAAGGAAAACCTAGTATCTGATACTGTACAAAAACACATAAAGCAATCTGGAACCGTCCACATAGAATCAACGGGCCAGAGCAGATGCCTTCTTTGGGAAGGGTCTTGCGCGGAAGCCAAGGAATCCTCTGCGTCGACAATCTGGTGTAGCAGTAAAATACACCATCATAGCGGAACATTGATGGAGTCACTACAATGCGTCCGAATCCGGGTATAGTCTTGTCATATCAATGGCCATGTCAGTTTCTCCAGATATAATCTATCCGTTAGCTAGTACTACTACTCTAGAGGCTGACGCCACATGCAGAAGTTGTACAGTACTACGACTACTATCGAGTATCGACTAGTCCGATCACGTCCAGGTCCCAACTACTCAAAAATGGCCGTAAAGAAAATGCAGAAGTAGGATGGGGCCACGACAAAAGACATACATCTATTTATGGACAGAGGTAGTATCATATCAGCATGCATTAGCATCTCATTTGCAACTAGTTGCACTCGCATCCTATTATCGGATATCACACTTCTGCACTTTTAAAAAATATGAAGAAAAACAAAACTGGGACACATATTATGTTGTGTATTGCTCCACAGGTCACAGATGAGTATGTAAAAAAAATTCTAGCTTGCACAAAAAAGACAAATGATATGTGAATAGTTAAGGAATATTATTCACTTTGGTCTTTTCTTTTTTCCACAGCTCACATATGGTCACTTTTTGAAACAAATGTTTAGATGTGCGCAAGATACAACATAACCCGTGACTATGATTTGAATTTACATTTTTTTACAAACTCGAAATGTGACATCCGACAATAAGATGAGGGATCAACTAGTTGCGAAATGTTTGCACTCCTGACCATGCATCTGAATCTATCTACTAGACTACTACAACAACATACAAAATGCACCAGTTTTGAACTAGACATGTAACAGCAGTACTAACCGTTGGTTTCCAAAATCTAACGCTTGTGATTAGAGGGATTCGCGTCAAGAGATACCACAACAGCATACACTTCTTTCTAGAACCATCATGTAGCCATTATGTAGAAGAAGAAAAAAGCAGGGTCACACCAATATCACACGTCCCACTCGATAGTAAGAAAGGTTCCAAGTTATTGTTCCCATTTCTCAACTGGTCATACCTTTTTCGATGGTGTAACCTACGTAGTATAAGTTATATATTAGTTGTATGGAAAGTTTGAGCAACATTTAGAACATAATTTTGTACTCCTAATTGGTCCAACATGCATGCTAAGATTGGGGTCTTCACCTTGAAACGGCGAGCGCCGAAAAGCGGGTCAAAATCGCCCAGATCCTCGAAGATATCTACAGGCGCAGCCGCTGTATGAGAGACGGAGTGGGAAACGAGTGGGGCGATGTATGAGAGACGGAGTGGGGGTGTAGTATGTACTATAGTAAGACGGCGAGACGGCGAGGTCAGAGTGATTAAGACTAGTCACAATGGGAAGTACGTAGTACGTAGTATCATACACTACTAGTTTGTGATACTACCTCCACAATGCATAGTATCATAATATGGTTCATACTTATGTCATATTTAAAGTTTTGTAGAATCTCAATGCAAATGTGTGTACATGATGTATTTGTCATGAAGTTTTCTAAGTTTTCTAGGTTTATGTGTTATAATACTACTCTCATCTCTCACCTCATAATTGATGTGACACATTAGATTTTTGCCAACATGGCATGTATGATACTACTTACGAGCCTTAAAAGCACTTTTTTGTGATGTTGATCAAATTGTACTCTAAAATTGTCACTGGACAACAGGTCGGCCTATTGCAAACTTGTTTGAATGAGCTAAAATAGTTAGAAATCTAGAAAATTTGTCACTTCAATGAATTTTCATCCTATAACGTTTACTTAATTTGAAAAACGAATGGGGACGTTTGCCATAATGGGACAATCATTTCTACAAAAAAGAATAAGATGGAAAGTCTCGCAATGTTATTTATCATGACAACATTGACAATGTCACAACCGTGGGGTGATTAGGGAATCCACTCCGCTAGAAAAAACAAACTTATATAAGGCATGTGTGGCAATGCAGTTTGTCTACCTTATACACATATCTCGATGTGTAGCTATATATGGATTTTATTTTCCAACTTTAGATGATCAGTTTATAGTTCACCATTTAATTAGAATTCATAATTTTTGGGAATAAAATACTTGGAGGTACCCTGCAAGTGTGGTACCACAAACAAAGCCCAAACATGGGTCCCAATAGTACAACATTGCGCGCATATATAGGAAGTTTGAGCAAATTTGAAACCAACCAAATGAGGTAGAAACAAATCAAAAAAAAGTTGTGAAACATGTGCATGGAGCCATCACATGACATGTACTTACTACTAACAAGTAAAAAATATAAAACCCTATCATACATAGAGGTTTGGGGTGAAGAGTTATTATTCACACACATATAGAATAAATATGGACTACTTTTGGCTTTCTACCCATTAATTTGAGCAAGCTTCATGCAGTGTCCACTTCAAACTTGACAACATTGGAACCATAGCTGCTTGAGTTCGCCTCGCTAGCCTCTTCCCATATGTAAGCTTAATTAATTGGTTACACTACGAAAACCACAGTCAACTTCTGAATAATGCATGCATTGCCCCCCTTTTGCACATATGCAACTTTGCAAAGTAGGGATTTTTGGTTTACCACACATTAGTGTGTTGTTTTCTTTTTATTAGGACCCATGTTTGGTAGCCACATTTTTCCAAAGCCAAAGTGTGGTTAGCCAAAAAAAAAAGCTAGTATGGCTAGCCACCAAATTGTGGCTTAAAATATTAAAGCCAAACTTTGTCAAAACTTTGTAAAAAAAAGTTGAGTCTATGACAAATGGACCATATATACATGCAATGAAGTGTGATAAGCCAAATTGTGGCAAAAACCAAACACATGCCAAATAAACTATATGCATGGCTGCCAAATTTTGGCTTCTTGACAAATTGTGGCTAGGAACCAAACATGCCCTTGCTGGCCAAAGGGGTCCAAATATGTGTTTTGTTTATTCGCTATCATGTGCAGTGTGTGCACAATACCACAAATCAAAATTTCACGGGTAGGCCAAACATGCATGCATGGTAGGCGAATCGCCATTTCGAAGGCTAATTTGTCAAACTAGCTTACCATGAAACCATCATTTGTACTCCAATTAATTAAGTTCGGATATGAATGGTGGTCATCAACCAAACTAATAAGAATTCAAAATTTGGGATGATATAGGGATGTGCCCTATTGTTGTGGAATCAGAAAACATTAATTAGCCAACGAAAATGTGGGTTGCATCCAAGTATAGTAACTCACAAAGTCGATTGCCAAGAAGTTTTTGCCTAAATTTGAAAAAAAGCCAAAAATGAGGTTCAAACTTATTGAAATCAGCAAGCAAGGCAATCACGAAGTCACCAATTACTACTTTTATCTAGGAAAAATAACAAACATGATGGCATGCAAATATTCTTGAGAAGCAGAATCATTCTGTAAATATATTTTTTTGGAACCATGCATGTTGGACATTGATTCTCTTCTTGCCACATGGGTGAGCTAGCTTGGTTACCGCAAGAACCATGCATGGCGAACTTTCGAATCATGACCCCTTTTTTAAGAGATCAATGAAAAACTTCTTATTTTCGACTATACTTTGCCAAATACAGTTTTTTTGGTTTTCCACATAAAGTCTTTTCATTTTTATTGGCCGAATTAAGGGGGGCAAAATTAAAAGGATGTATTTGTGAAGTGGCTACCGCGTGTATTGCGCACACTACCACCTATACAATTTTCACAAGCGGGTGACATGGTTGGATGGCCATGCATTTCCATGGTTTGTTGGATTATCTCATCATGTAGTATATAATAAATTAATTTTGTAAATATTTTTCAATTCAAGTATTAACGATGGTTATATTACAACTCAAATAAATTGGGAAAATACTGGGATTCGCCTCCCTAGAATCAATCTTGCCCGTCCATTTCCTATCACCTGACTATAGGGAGTACTAGATTTAAATGGCGGTTGGAGTTAATTCCTCAACCTCATCGCAGTATTATTCCCATCTGTCCCCACTAAACAACCCCTGGCGGTTCGTTCTCCCCTGCATTTCGGCAAGTTCCAAAAAACCCCATTGTTTGCAGTTGCTCTCCCTCCCTCCCCCTCAATCCCTCCGATCAGTTCGACGTGCTTCAGCGCTGCCATGGCCGACGGCGGCCTGTTTACGCTGAAGAGGAGCGTCGTTCCCCATGGGACGACCAAGGTGAACGTGGTCTACACGAATGACCCTTCCGTTCTCGAGCACACCCTCAAGATGTACGAACAAAAGCTACTAGAGGACAGGCCCAGGTTCGTCGGCCTCGACCTAGAATACACTGCGGACCAAGTAAGTACCGCCGTCGTTCAGTTGGCCATGGACGACCACGTCCTGGTGTACCATTTCTGCAGGTATGTTCTTCACATGCCTTCCTTTATCCTTTTGTTTTTTAATATAGAAACTCTTCCTTTATCTTGGATCTGCTTTTTTATTTCGAAATAGACTAGGTTCTAACTTGTATGAAAACACGAACAAACTAACTTGTATGAAAAATGTGGTCTGGAACGTAATATCCAACATACTTGTATAATTTTTTTGGATTGACCACGATATCTAGTTTCATGATTTTGGTACTCAAAATTTGCACAAATTTCATGTACTCATACTCACCGATAATCGGCATGGATGTCAAGATATTAACATATAGTAACTGAATCTTAACTTGACACTTAAATAATTAGATCATATAGTCGCAACAATAATTCATGTTATTTTGATGTGTATCACTGATGCAAAATCATTGTTTCACTGCAACAAGTATACAGTTTACTGGAAGAAAAATATGTGTACTATTTCAGCATATACGATCTTACAAGATTGATTTGTGTTAACATGCAGGAGTCCTGATAATCTGGCACTGCAAGAATTCCTTCAACATAAAGGAATTTGTTTCACAACTGTTGACATCAGGGGTGACTCTAGCAGGTTTGCTAGAGATGGCATTAAAATTCCTAAACATAATTGGATTGACATTCAGGATATGATCAATTTCAATGGTCCTGGCAATAGGACTGGCATGGGTGATTTGGCAGCCGCCATCATTGACCCATCTTACAAAGACATGAAGACCAAGTTCCCTACTAGCAGCCACGATCAATGGGAGTGCATGCCATTGCCTGAAGTAAACTTGAGGTATGCTGCGATTGATGGGTATGTCAGTTTTGAGTTGTACAGGCGACTCAAAAAAATCAATGATGGGCAGCGTCAAGCACAACCAATTCCAAGGGAAGTGGTTTGCCCGGATTGCAAGGAAGCGGCTAGGTTGGCCGCTCTTCCCCCTGCCTGGCGCGACGAGAAGAAGCAGTGTGTCGGGACAACCTACTGGGAATTTGTATCTTATTGCTTTAGGCACAACATACCATTTGATCCGAAGAATATGCCACCATGGATAAAGGACCCGTGCGAGCCTACTTCGGGGTCTCCGTGGGATGGCGGTTCACATGGTGAGCAAGCTAGGGCAACGGCTGGATGTGGTGAGCTAGCAAGGGCAGGGCCTGTATCTGGTTGGGAAGCTCCAACAAGGATTCCCGACACACGAAGTGCGAACGAGTGCAGAACTTGGACTGCCAACCCATGGGAGGCAGGTACAAGCGGCACCGGCAAGCGCATCAAGAGGGATGATGATAATTGGTGAACTAGGCTGGCGTTATATGTTTCCAAGATTGTACATAAGTTTAGAATTATGAACTGGTAGTATTGTTTAGGTGATGTAATTACTTTTGCAACAATGTGTATGAGGTTTCAGAACCACGCATCCTTATTTAAACATGTTTAAAACATGAAAATGAAAAGGTAAGCCTGCATCCTTCTTAGTCACTCCAAAATGAAGCTTTTGGGAAGGTATTTGAAATTTCCATGTTTGAAACCCAAAACGACTTCTCTTCGTGATTGACTTCATAAGACAAAGTTCAGGCTTAGGGGTAGATACATGATTTTTCTGGTTTGAATATGACTAGACCTTGTTTATCAACTTGAGTGCTTACTATATGACATAAGAAGGCTATGTGCTTTGGTTTTTCTTTTTTTTTTTGAAATTTTATGCCCATTTGAATCTTGGTCAAATCCTAGGTACGGTTTGACCAAGATTTCAACAAGTTTAAAATATGAAAATAAAATGTAAGCCCGGTCTGGATCCTTCTTAGTCACTCTGAAATGAAGCTTTTGGGAGGTTTTTGAAATTTCCATGTTTGAAACCCAAAACCACTTCTCTTCATGCTTGACTTCGTAAGATAGAGTTTAGGGTTAGGGGTAGATACGTACATGATTTTTCTAACTATTTTTATGCCCATTTGAATCTTGGTCAAATCATAGGTTTGACCATGATTTAAACATGTTTAAAATATGAAAATGAAAAGGTAAGCCTGCATCCTTCTTAGTCACTCCAAAATGAAGTTTTTGGGAAGGTTTTTGAAATTTCCATGTTTGAAACCCAAAAACGACTTCTCTTCGTGCTTGACTTCATAAGACAAAGTTTAGGGTTAGGGGTAGATACATGATTTTTCTGGTTTGAATATGTCTAGACCTTGTTTATCAACTTGAGTGCTTATTATATGACATAAAAAGGCTATGTGCTTTGGTTTTTCATTTTTTTATACCCATTTGAATCTTGGTCAAATCCTAGGTTTGACCAAGATTTGAACAAGTTTAAAACATAAAAATAAAAGGTAAGCTCGACCTGGATCCTTCTTAGTCATTCTAAAATGAAGCTTTTGGGGGGTTCTTGAAATTTCCATGTTTGAAACCCAAAACCACGTCTCTTCATGCTTGACTTCATAAGACATAGTTTAGGGTTAGGGTAGATACATGATTTGTCTGGTTTGAATATGTCTTGACCTTGTTTATCAACTTGAATGCTTAATATATGACATAAGAATACTATGTGCTTTGGTTTTCATTTTTTGATTTTTTCTGAATTTTTATGCCCATTTGATCTTGGTCAAATCCTAGGTTTAACCAAGGTTTAAACAAGTTTAAAACATGAAAATGAAAAGGTAAGCCTGCATCCTTCTTAGTCACTCCAAAATGAGGCTTTTGGGAAGGTTTTTGTAATTTCCATGTTTGAAACCCAAAACGACTTCTCTTCGTGCTTGACTTCATAAGACAAAGTTTAGGGTTAGGGGTAGATACAAGATTTTTCTGGTTTGAATATCTCTAGACCTTGTTTACCAACTTGAGTGCTTACTATATATGACATAAGAAGGCTATGTGCTTTGGTTTTTCAGTTTTTTTGAATTTTTATACCCATTTGAATCTTGGTCAAATCCTACGGTTTGACCAAGATTTGAACATGTTTAAAACATGAAAATAAAAGGTAAGCATGGATCCTTCTTAGTAACTCTAAAATGAAGCTTTTGGGAGGTTTTTGAAATTTCCATGTTTGAAACCCAAAACCACTTCTCTTCATGCTTGATCGACTTCATAAGACAGAATTTAGGGTTAGTGGGTAGATACATGATTTGTCTGGTTTGAATATGTTTAGACCTTGTTTATCAAATTGAATGCTTACTATATGACATAAGAATACTATGTGCTTTAGTTTTCATTTTTTTGATTTTTTCTGATTTTTTTGCCCATTTGATCTTGGTCAAATCCTAGGTTTAACCAAGATTTAAACAAGTTTAAGACATGAAAATGAAAAGGTAAGCCTGCATCCTTCTTAGTCACTCCAAAATGAAGCTTTTGGGAAGGTTTTTGAAATTTCCATGTTTGAAACCCAAAACCACTTCTCTTCATGCTTTACTTCATAAGACAGAGTTTAGGGTTAGGGGTAGATATACGTGATTTGTCTAGTTTGAATATGTCTAGACCTTGTTTTATCAACTTGAATTCTTACTATATGACATAAAAAAAACTATGTGGTTTGGTTTGATAGTTCATTGTTCATAATTCATAGTTGATCATACATACGGATCATACATACAGAATTGCGCGATCCTTATCGCGACTTCTAACCTATCTAGTCGTCGAGGAAGATGATGGTCGCGTTCTCCTCCGCATCCCGCGCCTCCTTCTCCTTCACGGCGGCGATGGCCGCCGCCTTGTCTTCTTCCTCCGCCCTCTTCTTGTCGGCATCGTCCTTGAGGGACGCGGCCAGCGCCTTCAAGAAGAGGGGGTCTTCCCCTTCCTCCGCCTCCTCCGCCTCCTCGCCGGCTGGCGGCGCGAATCCGCCGCTGGTGCTCGCCTCCCACGCCGCCTTCGACCGGCGGTTCCTCTCCCGGTCGGCGCGCCATTTGTTGAAGACGGGGCCGCTCATCGGTTTGAGCGGCGGATCCGCCTTGTACCAGAGCCCGCCCGGGGCGAACTCGCGGAGCGACGACGGCATGTACAGGGAGCCTCTGTACCTGCACGCCGCGCGCCGACTCCCGGCGGCGGACTGCTTGCACTGGAGCCGCCACGCCTCCTCGAGCGTGTCCGGCGCGCGGGATCGCTTCGATCCGCTCGCGGGCGACGCGGAACTGGTACGGCGTGAATACATGGCGAGCGGCGAAGAATCACCACCCTGCAATCAAGGCCAAGCACGCAGCATATGGCCTCTTCCTTACGTCTTTTGACTGGTTTGTTGCCGGTCAACGCCCCTGCTGCTGGCCCTGATGCTCCTGGTCCTGTTTAAAGTTCAGCATTAAACTCTACTATACAACTGTCGTGGTCTTGTGATGTACAGTAGTACTCTTTTGATGCATTTGTGATGTAGTAGTACTGTACTTTTTTTGGAGAGAACACGAAGATCGGCCTTTTATACCAAGTTGGGCTTAATTGCCCGTGTATCTGTAAAATATTAGATCGCATCTTAGTTTAGAAGTTAGAATCTTACTCGTGCACGGTTTGGTGCACGCCCACATTAGAAAGTCCGCTGGACTATAAATATGTATCTAGGGTTTATGGAATAAACAACAACTCACGTTCAACCCAAAACAAACCAATCTCGGCGCATCGCCAACTCCTTCATCTCGAGGGTTTCAATCAGGTAAGCGACATGCTGCCTAGATCGCATCTTGCGATCTAGGCAGCACAAGCTCCACGTTGTTCATGCGTTGCTCGTACTGAAGCGTCTTTGATGGCGAGCAACGTAGTTATCATAGATGTGTTAGGGTTAGCATAGCTCTTCGTATAACATGCTTACGTAGTGCAACCCTTGCATGTCTAGCCGCCCTCACGCCTATCTCAGGTGTGGGGGCGGCACCCTGCTTGTTCATCATCTAGTAGATCTGATCCGTTACGATTGCTCCTTGCTCTGCAAGGATTAGTTTAATATCTGCAATAGTTAGGCCTTACAAAGGGGTGGAGGATCCAGCGGCACGTAGGGTGGCGTTCGCAAGTCCTAAACAGGATGTTCCGAGGATCAACGTCATGTTGGTTTTTAGGCCTTGTTTAGGATCGGCTTATGAGCACCGTGCGTGGCCGCGAGGCCCAACCTGGAGTAGGATGATCCGATTATGCGGTGAAAACCCTAAATCGTCGTAGATCTCATTAGCTATATTTTGATCAAGCAGGATCACCAAGTATTCGTGCACCCCGTACGGATCATGGGTGAATCGGCTCTTTGAGCCGATTCACAGGATAACCTGAGAGCCGATCGAGGCTCGTATTTAATGTTTACATGTATGCCATGCAGGAACTAAGCGAGGCATCCCCATCACCTTCCTGACCAGGTATAGGTCAGGTGGCACGCCCTTGCACTTCGCATCGCCGCGTGTGACCAGAAGAGCATTGCGGGCCGTCGCTCGGAGGGGTCTCAGCCAGCCGCAGCTCTAGGCTCTTCCCGGCTCTACCGTGTTGACAGGCCGCTGCCCGCCGGTGGGTTTTGGCAGTCAACACATTCTGGCACGCCCGGTGGGACAATCGTCTACATCAACCACATCGCCATCTACATCTGAGATGGCGGACGGCACGCCAGTCACCTACGAGGAGCTGCCTGACGAGCTCAAGAAGAGATACGACGAGATCAAGGTCACCCTCGAAGCCGACCTCATCGGCTCTTTCCAGAGAACCCGTTCCCATGGCATCAGATGGAAGGGATTCTCACCGCAAGGTGCACTCGATGGGATAGATCTCTCTGCCCCGTCGGAGGAACGCACCAGGGGCCTACGGCAGGAGATCAACTACTTGGTGGCTCACTCGCTACACCGCCACTCTGAAAACCTGGTCAACGTGTTGGAGCGTCTCGCTCTGCGCGTGATCCAGGAGATCATGAGCCACCAGTACTCGCCGTCAGGACCAGCTCTCGGGACGCATCAAGGAGAGTTGCCGCTCCAGTCCCGTCCACCGCTGCCATATGCGTTGGCAGCACCACCTGAAGTGCCGGCTACACCGGCATTCGTCGTCTACAAGATTGGTGGTGATCCTAGTGACTACCAGTTCTTGACCGAGGCGCCTAAGGAGATCCCTCAAGGATACGCGTGCACGTATGTGCCAGATTGTGGCAACTGGGCACTCTCAAACCAGGCCACAACATCAGGGACTCCGGCGAAAACAGGAGGAACGTCAGCAACAGAGCTTGAGAAGCAGACGTGGCTAACTAAGTACGCCACCCCGACGAAACTCCCGAGCCCAGCTCCTGCAGTTGGCTCAGAGCTGGAAAAGCAAGCATGGCTGGCTAAGTACGCCACCCCGGCGAATCTTCAGAGTGCAACTCCTGCAGCCAGCACAGCGGATCAGATCAGTACCATACTGAGAGACCAGTTCGGCATGGTGCCGAAAAGAAGGGCAATCGGCTATTCCAAGCCGTACCCCGACGAGTACGAGATGATCCCGCTGCCACCTAAATATCGGCTCCCTGACTTCTCCAAATTCAGTGGATCAGATGGCTCCAGCTCCATCGAGCACGTCGGCCGATATTTGGCGCAACTAGGACCGGCTTCAGTGTCGGATCAGCTACGCGTGAGGCTCTTTTCACAGTCCCTCACGGGATCGGCTTTTGGATGGTACACCTCTTTGCCAGCAAACTCCATCCAGTCTTGGAAGCAATTGGAAGAACAATTCCATACGCAATACCATTCAGAAGCTTCCGAGTCTAGCATTGCCGATCTAGCACAACTACGTCAGAAGCGCGGAGAAACGGTGACAGAGTACATCCAGCGCTTCAGGAATCTTAGGAACCGATGTTATTCGGTTCGTATAACTGAAAAGGAAGCAGTCGAGTTGGCAGTAGCTGGCCTTGCAACACAGCTCAAGGACATGGCCTCCCAAGCAGATTATCCCTCGCTGGCGCACATGGTTCAGAAACTATCAGCATATGAACAGCGCCACCCAGACCTGTACCAAGACAAGTTCAAGCGTGCAGTAGTCATGGTCGATACAGAGGAAGATGAAGTGCCTGCGGGAGACCAAGAAGTAGCAGTGGCTGAGTGGACTCGGGGAGGAACCCCCGTGTCCTGCAAATGGGTAAAGCCACCAGGGCCGCCCAGGGGATTTGATTTTGACGTGACCAAGACTGAACAAATCTTCGACCTCCTGCTCAAGGAGAAACAGTTGACGATTCCTGAAGGTCTCAAGTTCCCCACGGCGCAAGAGCTAAACGGAAAGCCGTACTGCAAATTCCACAACTCGCTTTCCCATGCCACCAACGACTGCAGGGTGTGGCGTCAGCACATCCAAGCGGCGATAGAGAAGGGGCGTCTAATTTTCAACCAGTACGCCATGAAGGTCGACACCCAACCCTTCCCCGCCGTTAACATGGTAGAAGTCATCTACCCTGAGGGTTGCCAGCCAGGTCCCACGTTCAGCATCAACATGGTAGGACCTGGGAACCACTCTGGCAAAGATGGAGATGAGGGCAGCTGCTCTCATAGCAAGGACACAGAGGAGGCCGCTCCACGCGATCGGCTCCATCATGATGGCAAGCGCTACGTCACAGAGGGAGAAGTGAAGAACATAAGATATCAACGACCTCTCTCTGATCACCTCCTCAACAAATATGTGAGTCAGTATGACCAACGCCGACGGTCCAACTATGATGATGAAGGAGATCGTCTGGCTAGAGAAGCCAGAAGACATCGTCGGCAGGATCGCGATGAGGAGGAGCACGAGCGCCGTGCCACGGACAAGTCAAGGGAGCAAGATGACAACGCCAGACACTGGGATTGCCCTTTCTTCAGACACTGCTGGGATTCAGGAATGAGCCGATTGCCCACAATCGGCAATTGCCCAGAATGCAACCAGAAGAAGAAGGAGGCAGCCAACGTGTCTGTGTTCAAGCGCTTAGGGCCTCTCCCGCCACAGAGCAAACGTGCTGAGTCACCTCGTTGGGCAGATCTTGAGGATTCCGAAGACGAGGGACTAGAAGAAGAAGAAGACAGGTACCACCGTCCAAGGTGGTGCCCTGACGGACTCAGCCGTTCACAAAAACGCAGGGTTCAGCGGTTGCGCGGCCTGGAGGAAGCCGAAAGGTTATACTTGCACACGCTAAGGAAGGCACGACCTGATCTGGCTGCAAAGGTTCAGCGAGCCCTGGATGAAGAGGGTCGTCCACGGAGAATGGAGTGGCGTCCCAAGCAAAAGAAAGCCGATGATGAAACATCGGCTGGCACAAACATGGTGCTCGTCTTGCCGACAGAGCTTAGTGCTCCACGATTATACGATGCACTCAAGGTGGACGACAGCAGGCGCATCAAGTCAGAGGTTGGGTTGGTTTTATCCAGCCTAACCGAGTAGCAAGATTAAACCAATGAGCAAACCGTGCGAGGCTGATCCTTGTGATCGGCCCCAAAAAATTTATGGAGGGACATTACAAAACCTTCATCGAACAAGCAATGTGGAGGCCGATTCCAGCAATCGGCCAAAATTATCCTCTGCACATATTCTGTTTGTGTTCAGCAACGATCCACTGGGCGGCGGCCACGTCGGCAGATGAAAGTCAGCATGAATCTCTGCGAAGCCGATGTGCAAGTGCAGTGCCCTGACTAACCATGAAAGCCGATATCTACAGTCATTTGGCAGATTCGGCTCGGGGGGCATATAGTCAGATGGACATATGTAGACAAACGTGTGCAGACATGCGTGCAGTGGAATAACATGCGTGCAGTGGAATATTGGGGGCCGATTAAGAAAAATCGGCCAAATAAAAAACAAATTTTCAGCCGATGGAAGGGCATCGACTTCAGAATTAAGAAGCGGAGCAAGACCGGCATCGACGGTCATTGACCTACAAGGCGCGAAGTAGACTGAAGAAGCCCGGGGGGCAGCTCACCCTGAAGGTTCTCTGCTCTGGAGAGCCGATTTTGCTGAAATCGGCTAGTTCCGCATCATGACTTGGGAACCGATGGTGACACATTTGGTTAGTCCACGATATGCTCGCCTTGATGAAGGCTCGGGGGGCAACTGATGGCGCAGAACTTCCGTTCTTAAGAAGCCGATTGAAATTTCATCGGGCTGAAAACCCAGTGGTATCGACTTCAGGAGCAAGTCGTGTCGGCAGTGGTTCTGGGGCTCTCGTGAGAACGTCGATCTGCCTAGTTGTCCGCCAGAGCTCAAAGGGATGGGGCATTGAGATACCGGTGCGTTGTCGTCGGCTCGTTGGGCATTGGCTAAGTAACGATCGGCGGGGTCAGCAGAAGAGGGAATCGGCTCAATTAAACTCCGAAGAAATCGGCAAAATCAAATTGGGGAAAAGTTCTTCATTGATAAACCAGATTTCTTACATAGAAGAGCTGATTGCTCTCAAAAGGGAGTACTAAGGGGATACATTGCCCCGTCTACTGTTGCTGATCCTATTCTAGAGGTCCTATTCTACGGGCCGTCACTGCCCTCGTCGTCACCGTCGTCAGCGCTGTCGGCGCTGCTCCCGGCGGGCTCGTCGTCGCTGCTGTAGCGGCCGCCGGCAGGACCTTCGTTGTCTTCGTCCTCCATGTCGTCGTCGTCATCGTCGCTATCATAATCACTGAGATTCCCTGGCCAGGGGCAATGGCGCTTGGCCGGCGGCTCGTCGGAGGGCTGTCGTCGTCATCCTCCTCCTCTTCCTCCTCCTTCACCTCGGAGGAGGTGAAGTCGTCCCAGGAGAAGCGATCGTCATCGCTCTCCTCCTCCGATTCCCCGTTGGCGAGGAAGCGGAGGTCGCTCTCCCCGTCCGTCGAGGACTGGTCGTCCTCGGACCAGATGGAGAAGTCATGGTCTGACTCCTCCCCGGCCTCAATGGCGCGGCGGGTGTTGGCCGCATGGACCTCTTCCGGCGTCGGCATCGCGGGAGAAGAGGACTCGAAGGAAAGTCCCGATGAGGCGGAGGAAGAAGAAGACATGGTGCGCAGAAGGGTTTTTTGGGGGGCCGATGGCTGGAACAGAGGAAGGGGATAAAGATAACTAATCAGTCGGCACGGTTAAATAAAAGGGGATATAGTGGAAATTCAATGCCACAGCAGTTTCCGAGGAAGTGGTGCCTAAAGAAAAAAAAACTGCCAGATCACGCGGAGAAGTTGAGAAGGCAGGACATCATGATGAAGGATACTGCAACTGCCACGACATGACCCGACAGAGTGATTTTGGAATTACCAATTCCAAAACCAGGGGGCATGTGTTATCACCAGAATTTGACCAAGTTGGAGGTGGGCCACGATCAAGATAAGCCTGAAGGTTATTTTTGGAGAGAACACGAAGATCGGCCTTTTATACAAGTTGGGCTTAATTGCCCGTGTATCTGTAAAATATTAGATCGCATCTTAGTTTAGAAGTTAGAATCTTACTCGTGCACGGTTTGGTGCACGCCCACATTAGAAAGTCCGCTGGACTATAAATATGTATCTAGGGTTTATGGAATAAACAACAACTCACGTTCAACCCAAAACAAACCAATCTCGGCGCATCGCCAACTCCTTCATCTCGAGGGTTTCAATCAGGTAAGCGACATGCTGCCTAGATCGCATCTTGCGATCTAGGCAGCACAAGCTCCACGTTGTTCATGCGTTGCTCGTACTGAAGCGTCTTTGATGGCGAGCAACGTAGTTATCATAGATGTGTTAGGGTTAGCATAGCTCTTCGTATAACATGCTTACGTAGTGCAACCCTTGCATGTCTAGCCGCCCTCACGCCTATCTCAGGTGTGGGGGCGGCACCCTGCTTGTTCATCATCTAGTAGATCTGATCCGTTACGATTGCTCCTTGCTCTGCAAGGATTAGTTTAATATCTGCAATAGTTAGGCCTTACAAAGGGGTGGAGGATCCAGCGGCACGTAGGGTGGCGTTCGCAAGTCCTAAACAGGATGTTCCGAGGATCAACGTCATGTTGGTTTTTAGGCCTTGTTTAGGATCGGCTTATGAGCACCGTGCGTGGCCGCGAGGCCCAACCTGGAGTAGGATGATCCGATTATGCGGTGAAAACCCTAAATCGTCGTAGATCTCATTAGCTATATTTTGATCAAGCAGGATCACCAAGTATTCGTGCACCCCGTACGGATCATGGGTGAATCGGCTCTTTGAGCCGATTCGACGAGGAGCCGATAAGGCGTGTATACATGCGACGAGGCATCACCACCTGCAATAAGGTCAGGTGGCAGCATGGCACTTCCTTACGCGTGTGCCTGGTGTTGCCGGTCAACGCCCCTGCTGCTGGCCCTGAGCTCCTGGTCCTCTTTAAAGTTCAGCATTAAACTCTACTATACAACTGTCGTGGTCTTGTGATGTACAGTAGTACTCTTTTGATGCATTTGTGATGTAGTAGTACTATACTTTTTTTTGAACTGATATAGTACTATCTAAGAAAAGTACTCCCTCCGATTCACATTCTTTTTAGCACCAAGAAATATGGATCGGAGCGAGGGAGTAAATTGGCATCTCGTGCATGAAGCTTGACAGATTGATCGGGTTGGCTAGAACGGCTAAACAATGCTGCTCATTAGGCAAATGCATGCCATGTACGATAGTATACATCTAGTAAAGAAGTCTATACTGACATAAAAAAGACTACATTGGGGATGAGAGTCAATTGGGGCATCTACAATACAGAAAATCTTGCTCGTAGTTGATTTTGGCTAAGAGGGTTTTGTGCCCATACTGTATCTTGGTCAAATCCTAGGTTTGACAATGATTTAAACAAGTTTAAAATATGAAAATGAAAAGGTAAGCATGGATACTTCTTAGTCACTCTAAAATGAAGCTTTTGGGAGGTTTTTGATATTTCCATGTTTGAAACCAAGAACCACTTCTCTTCATGCTTGGCTTCATAAGATAAAGTTTAGGGGTTAGGGGGTAGATACATGATTTGTTTGGTTTGAATATGTCTAGACCTTGTTTATCAGCTTGAATGCTTACTATATGACATAAGAAGACTATGTACTTTGGTTTTTCATTTTTTTTTTTTAATTTTATGCCCATTTGAATCTTGGTCAAATACACTAGCTATGACCAAGATGTAAACAAGTTTAAAACATGAAAATGAAAAGGTAAGCATGGATCCTTCTTAGTCACTCTAAAATGAAGCTTTTGGGGGGTTCTTGAAATTTCCAAGTTTGAAACCCAAAACCACTTCTCTTCATGCTTGACTACATAAGACAGAGTTTAGGGTTAGGGGTAGATACATTATTTTTCTTGTTTGAATATATCTAGACCTTGTTTGTCAACTTTAATGCTAACTATATGACATAAGAAAACTATGTGCTTTGGTTTTAATATTTCTAATTTTTTTATTTTGATGCACATTTGAATCTTTGTCAAATCCTAGGTTTGACCAAGATTTAAACAAGTATAAAACATGAAAATGAAAAGGGGAAGCATGTATCCTTCTTAGTCACTCTAAAATGAAGTTTTTGGGATGTTCTTGAAATTTTCATGTTTGAAACCCAAAACCACTTCTCTTCATTCTTGACTTCATAAGATATAGTTTAGGGGCTAGGGGATAGATACATGATTTGCCTAGGTTTGAATATGCATGTCCAAACCTTGTTTATCAACTTGAATGCTTAGTATATGACATAAGAAGACTATATGCTTTTGTTTTTCATTTTTCTGATTTTTTTAAATTTTATGCCCATTTGAATCTTTTGGTCAAATCCTTGGTTTAATTTGACACGGATTTAAACAAGTTTAAAATATGAAAATGAAAAGGTGGTAAGCAGGCATGGATCCTTCTTATATATATTAGTCACTCTAAAATGAAGCTTTTGGGAGGTTTTTGAAATTTCCATGTTTGAAACCCAAAACCACTTCTCTTCATGTTGTTGACTTCATAAGATAGAGTTTAGGGGTTAGGGGTATAGATACATGATTTGTCTTGTTTGAATATGTGTCTAGACCTTGTTTATCAACTTTAATGCTTACTATATGACATAAGAACACTATGTGCTTTAATTTGGTTTTTAATTTTTATAATTTTTTTTGAATTTTGATGCACATTTTGAATCTTGGTCAAATCCTAGGTTTGACCGAGATTTGAACAAGTTTAAAACAAGAAAATAAAAGGTAAGCCCGCCAGACTGGATCCTTCTTAGTCACTCTATAATGAAGCTTTTAGGGGGGTTGTTGAAAATGTAAGCATGTATCCTTCTTAGTACGTCACACCACAATGAAGCTTTTGGGAGGGTTTTTTAAATGTCCATGTTTGAAACCCAAAACGACTTCTCTTCGTGCTTGACTTCATAATTAAGACAAAGTTTAGGGTTAGGGGTAGATACATGATTTTTCTGGTTTGAATATGTCTAGACTTTGTTTATCAACTTGAGTGCTTACTATATGGCATATATAAGAAGCTAGGCTATGTGCTTTGGTTTTTCATTTTTTTTTTGAATTTTTATGCCCATTTGAATCTTGGTCAAATCCTAGGTACGTACGGTTTGACCAAGATTTGAACATGTTTAAAACATGAAAATAAAAGGTAAGCATGGATCCTTCTTAGTCACTCTAAAATGAAGCTTTTGGGAGGTTTTTGAAATTTCCATGTTTGAAACCCAAAACCACTTCTCTTCATGCTTGGCTTCGTAAGATAGAGTTTAGGGTTTGGGGTAGATACGTACATGATTTTTCTAAGTATTTTTACGCCCATTTGAATCTTCATCAAATCCTAAGTTTGACCAAGATTTGAACAAGTTTAAAACATGAAAATGAAAAGGGTAAGCCTGGATCCTTGTTTAGGGTTAGGGGGTAGATACATGATTTTTGTGGTTTGAATATGCCAGACCTTGTTTATCACCTTGAATGCTTACTATATGACATAGGAAGACGGTGTGCTTTTTTTTATTTTTTTGATTTTTTTTGAATTTTTATGCCCATTTGAATCTTGGTCAAGTCATAGGTTTGACCAAGATTTAAACATGTTTAAAACATGAAAATGAAAAAGTAAGCCTGGATCCTTCTTAGTCACTCCAAAATGTACCAATTGATAAATGAGTTAACTTGGCTTCATGGAAAAAATAATGTCATGTAAATGATTTAACTTGGCTTTCGTACCCTTGAATCCATAGGAAACTTTGTATAAATGTAGTAGTATAATAATCAACCGAGTTTTTACATCAACAGGTCTGTCACTTACGTGTGGTGCCCATGCGTGAGGTCCCACACTTCAGTGAGCACAAGTCACGTGCAATAGGTACGCAAACTCCCAGCCATTTTCTTTGTCAAGAGAAGACGCATCAGGATGCGTATCGGAAGTATGTGGGTCCTTCTGGATCCTTCGGTTGTCCCTCTCACAAAAAAAAACAAATCTCTCTCATTCTCGGCCTCGCTCGACTCGCTCGCTCGCTCGCTCGCTCGCTCCTGCTCACTGACAAACCCTGCACAAAAGTCAACATCATCACACGAAAAAGGGGAGACACCATAATTCTCTCCCTTCTTCTCTCCTTCCGAGTGATCCCTCTTCCTCCGAGTTTCACTCGACGGGCAAACACACATGTGCTGCATAGTAATAATAAAAAAGTAGAAAAATCGACCTACGAATCTATGATTAAATAGGTTAAACTAGGGTTTTGCCCACTACTACAGATCAAGTTCAAAAATATCCAACTACTACTTCGATTTTGGGCTACTAATATAAAATTAAAATAAGTTGAACTAGTATTCCTCTAAAAAATCATTTTGGTATGCATTGTTTGATACTTTTCATAGCTATAGTGCATCACAAATTTATGATTTCATGCTTTGCTTTGCCAATTTCGATTTTTTCTAACCACCTTCTCTTTGATTTCAAATTTAGGTCAAACTATCGATGCCTACTATGTGTTCTACTTGAATTGGATGCAGCGTGCGCACATGTTTTGCCATTGTTTTGGGCTTCCACACATCTTTGGGGCATCCAAGTATTTAAGTTACCTTGTTTTTTGAATTGTAATTCATACCCTTCCTCCCAATTTTTATGCCCATTTGAATCTTGGTCAAATCCTAAGTTTGACCAAGATTTGAACAAGTTTAAAACATGAAAATGAAAAGGTAAGCCTGAATCCTTCTTAGTCACTCTAAAATGAGAAGCTTTTGGGAGTTTTTTGAAATTTCCATGTTTGAAACCCAAAACCACTTCTCTTCATGCTTGACTTCATAAGACAGAGTTAATTTAGGGTTAGGGGTAGATACATGATTTTCTAGTTTGTTGTTTAGACCTTGTTTATCAACTTGAATGCTTACTATATGACATAATAATACTATGTGCTTTGGTTTTCATTTTTTTTGATTTTTTCTGAATTTTTATGCCCATTTGATCTTGGTCAAATCCTAGGCTTAACCAATATTTAAACAAGTTTAAAACATGAAAATGAAAAGGTAAGCCTGTATCCTTCTTAATTACTCACTCCAAAATGAAGCTTTTGGGAAGGTTTTTGAAATTTCCATGTTTGAAATCCAAAACGACTTCTCTTCGTGCTTGACTTCATAAGACAAAGTTTAGGGCTAGGGGTAGAAACATGATTTTTCTGGTTTGAATATGTCTAGACCTTGTTTATCAACTTGAGTGCTTACTATATGACATAAGAAGGCTATATGCTTTGGTTTTTCATTTTTTTGAAATTTTATGCCCATTTGAATCTTGATCAAATCCTAGGTACAGTTTGACCAAGATTTGAACAATTTTAAAACATGAAAATAAAAGGTAAGCCCGACCTGGATCCTTTAGTCACTCTAAAATGAAGCTTTTGGGGGGTTCTTGAAATTTCCAAGTTTGAAACCCAAAACCACTTCTCTTCATGCTTGACTACATAAGACAGAGTTTAGGGTTAGGGGTAGATACATGATTTTTCTTGTTTGAATATATCTAGACCTTGTTTATATCAACTTTAATGCTAACTATATGACATAAGAAAACTATGTGCTTTGGTTTTTAATTTTTCTGATTTTTTATTTTGATGCACATTTGAATCTTTGTCAAATCCTAGGTTTGACCAAGATTTAAACAAGTATAAAACATGAAAATGAAAAGGGGAAGCCTGTATCCTTCTTAGTCACTCTAAAATGAAGTTTTTGGGATGTTCTTGAAATTTTCATGTTTGAAACCCAAAACCACTTCTCTTCATGCTTGACTTCATAAGATATAGTTTAGGGGCTAGGGGATAGATACATGATTTGCCTAGGTTTGAATATGCATGTCCAAACCTTGTTTATCAACTTGAATGCTTAGTATATGACATAAGAAGACTATATGCTTTTGTTTTTCATTTTTCTGATTTTTTTTAAATTTTATGCCCATTTGAATCTTTTGGTCAAATCCTTGGTTTAATTTGACACGGATTTAAACAAGTTTAAAATATGAAAATGAAAAGGTGGTAAGCAGGCATGGATCCTTCTTATATATATTAGTCACTCTAAAATGAAGCTTTTGGGAGGTTTTTGAAATTTCCATGTTTGAAACCCAAAACCACTTCTCTTCATGTTGTTGACTTCATAAGATAGAGTTTAGGGGTTAGGGGTATAGATACATGATTTGTCTTGTTTGAATATGTGTCTAGACCTTGTTTATCAACTTTAATGCTTACTATATGACATAAGAACACTATGTGCTTTAATTTGGTTTTTAATTTTTATAATTTTTTTTGAATTTTGATGCACATTTTGAATCTTGGTCAAATCCTAGGTTTGACCGAGATTTGAACAAGTTTAAAACAAGAAAATAAAAGGTAAGCCCGCCAGACTGGATCCTTCTTAGTCACTCTATAATGAAGCTTTTAGGGGGGTTGTTGAAAATGTAAGCATGTATCCTTCTTAGTACGTCACACCACAATGAAGCTTTTGGGAGGGTTTTTTAAATGTCCATGTTTGAAACCCAAAACGACTTCTCTTCGTGCTTGACTTCATAATTAAGACAAAGTTTAGGGTTAGGGGTAGATACATGATTTTTCTGGTTTGAATATGTCTAGACTTTGTTTATCAACTTGAGTGCTTACTATATGGCATATATAAGAAGCTAGGCTATGTGCTTTTTCATTTTTTTTGAATTTTTATGCCCATTTGAATCTTGGTCAAATCCTAGGTACGTACGGTTTGACCAAGATTTGAACATGTTTAAAACATGAAAATAAAAGGTAAGCATGGATCCTTCTTAGTCACTCTAAAATGAAGCTTTTGGGAGGTTTTTGAAATTTCCATGTTTGAAACCCAAAACCACTTCTCTTCATGCTTGGCTTCGTAAGATAGAGTTTAGGGTTTGGGGTAGATACGTACATGATTTTTCTAAGTATTTTTACGCCCATTTGAATCTTCGTCAAATCCTAAGTTTGACCAAGATTTGAACAAGTTTAAAACATGAAAATGAAAAGGGTAAGCCTGGATCCTTGTTTAGGGTTAGGGGGTAGATACATGATTTTTGTGGTTTGAATATGCCAGACCTTGTTTATCACCTTGAATGCTTACTATATGACATAGGAAGACGGCGTGCTTTTGTTTTTTCTTTTTTTTGATTTTTTTGAATTTTTATGCCCATTTGAATCTTGGTCAAGTCATAGGTTTGACCAAGATTTAAACATGTTTAAAACATGAAAATGAAAAAGTAAGCCTGGATCCTTCTTAGTCACTCCAAAATGTACCAATTGATAAATGAGTTAACTTGGCTTCATGGAAAAAATAATGTCATGTAAATGATTTAACTTGGCTTTCGTACCCTTGAATCCATAGGAAACTTTGTATAAATGTAGTAGTATAATAATCAACCGAGTTTTTACATCAACAGGTCTGTCACTTACGTGTGGTGCCCATGCGTGAGGTCCCACACTTCAGTGAGCACAAGTCACGTGCAATAGGTACGCAAACTCCCAGCCATTTTCTTTGTCAAGAGAAGACGCATCAGGATGCGTATCGGAAATGTGGGTCCTTCTGGATCCTTCGGTTGTCCCTCTCACAAAAAAAACAAATCTCTCTCATTCTCGGCCTCGCTCGACTCGCTCGCTCGCTCGCTCCTGCTCACTGACAAACCCTGCACAAAAGTCAACATCATCACACGAAAAAGGGGAGACACCATAATTCTCTCCCTTCTTCTCTCCTTCCGAGTGATCCCTCTTCCTCCGAGTTTCACTCGACGGGCAAACACACATGTGCTGCATAGTAATAATAAAAAAGTAGAAAAATCGACCTACGAATCTATGATTAAATATGTTAAACTAGGGTTTTGCCCACTACTACAGATCAAGTTCAAAAATATCCAACTACTACTTCGATTTTGGGCTACTAATATAAAACTAAAATAAGTTGAACTAGTATTCCTCTAAAAAATCATTTTGGTATGCATTGTTTGATACTTTTCATAGCTATAGTGCATCACAAATTTATGATTTCATGCTTTGCTTTGCCAATTTCGATTTTTTCTAACCACCTTCTCTTTGATTTCAAATTTAGGTCAAACTATCGATGCCTACTATGTGTTCTACTTGAATTGGATGCAGCGTGCGCACATGTTTTGCCATTGTTTTGGGCTTCCACACATCTTTGGGGCATCCAAGTATTTAAGTTACCTTGTTTTTTTGAATTGTAATTCATACCCTTCCTCCCAATTTTTATGCCCATTTGAATCTTGGTCAAATCCTAAGTTTGACCAAGATTTGAACAAGTTTAAAACATGAAAATGAAAAGGTAAGCCTGAATCCTTCTTAGTCACTCTAAAATGAGAAGCTTTTGGGAGGTTTTTGAAATTTCCATGTTTGAAACCCAAAACCACTTCTCTTCATGCTTGACTTCATAAGACAGAGTTAATTTAGGGTTAGGGGTAGATACATGATTTGTCTAGTTTGTTGTTTAGACCTTGTTTATCAACTTGAATGCTTACTATATGACATAATAATACTATGTGCTTTGGTTTTCATTTTTTTTGATTTTTTCTGAATTTTTATGCCCATTTGATCTTGGTCAAATCCTAGGCTTAACCAATATTTAAACAAGTTTAAAACATGAAAATGAAAAGGTAAGCCTGTATCCTTCTTAATTAGTCACTCCAAAATGAAGCTTTTGGGAAGGTTTTTGAAATTTCCATGTTTGAAATCCAAAACGACTTCTCTTCGTGCTTGACTTCATAAGACAAAGTTTAGGGCTAGGGGTAGAAACATGATTTTTCTGGTTTGAATATGTCTAGACCTTGTTTATGAACTTGAGTGCTTACGTACTATATGACATAAGAAGGCTATATGCTTTGGTTTTTCATTTTTTTTGAAATTTTATGCCCATTTTTGAATCTTGATCAAATCCTAGGTACGGTTTGACCAAGATTTGAACAATTTTAAAACATGAAAATAAAAGGTAAGCCCGACCTGGATCCTTTAGTCACTCTAAAATGAAGCTTTTGGGGGTTCTTGAAATTTCCAAGTTTGAAACCCAAAACCACTTCTCTTCATGCTTGACTACATAAGACAGAGTTTAGGGTTAGGGGTAGATACATGATTTTTCTTGTTTGAATATATCTAGACCTTGTTTATATCAACTTTAATGCTAACTATATGACATAAGAAAACTATGTGCTTTGGTTTTTAATTTTTCTGATTTTTTATTTTGATGCACATTTGAATCTTTGTCAAATCCTAGGTTTGACCAAGATTTAAACAAGTATAAAACATGAAAATGAAAAGGGGAAGCCTGTATCCTTCTTAGTCACTCTAAAATGAAGTTTTTGGGATGTTCTTGAAATTTTCATGTTTGAAACCCAAAACCACTTCTCTTCATGCTTGACTTCATAAGATATAGTTTAGGGGCTAGGGGATAGATACATGATTTGCCTAGGTTTGAATATGCATGTCCAAACCTTGTTTATCAACTTGAATGCTTAGTATATGACATAAGAAGACTATATGCTTTTGTTTTTCATTTTTCTGATTTTTTTTAAATTTTATGCCCATTTGAATCTTTTGGTCAAATCCTTGGTTTAATTTGACACGGATTTAAACAAGTTTAAAATATGAAAATGAAAAGGTAAGCCCGCCAGACTGGATCCTTCTTAGTCACTCTATAATGAAGCTTTTAGGGGGGTTGTTGAAAATGTAAGCATGTATCCTTCTTAGTACGTCACACCACAATGAAGCTTTTGGGAGGGTTTTTTAAATGTCCATGTTTGAAACCCAAAACGACTTCTCTTCGTGCTTGACTTCATAATTAAGACAAAGTTTAGGGTTAGGGGTAGATACATGATTTTTCTGGTTTGAATATGTCTAGACTTTGTTTATCAACTTGAGTGCTTACTATATGGCATATATAAGAAGCTAGGCTATGTGCTTTGGTTTTTCATTTTTTTTGAATTTTTATGCCCATTTGAATCTTGGTCAAATCCTAGGTACGTACGGTTTGACCAAGATTTGAACATGTTTAAAACATGAAAATAAAAGGTAAGCATGGATCCTTCTTAGTCACTCTAAAATGAAGCTTTTGGGAGGTTTTTGAAATTTCCATGTTTGAAACCCAAAACCACTTCTCTTCATGCTTGGCTTCGTAAGATAGAGTTTAGGGTTTGGGGTAGATACGTACATGATTTTTCTAAGTATTTTTACGCCCATTTGAATCTTCGTCAAATCCTAAGTTTGACCAAGATTTGAACAAGTTTAAAACATGAAAATGAAAAGGGTAAGCCTGGATCCTTGTTTAGGGTTAGGGGGTAGATACATGATTTTTGTGGTTTGAATATGCCAGACCTTGTTTATCACCTTGAATGCTTACTATATGACATAGGAAGACGGCGTGCTTTTGTTTTTTCTTTTTTTTGATTTTTTTTGAATGCTTACTATATGACATAGGAAGACGGTGTTTTTTTTTTTTGATTTTTTTTTGAATTTTTATGCCCATTTGAATCTTGGTCAAGTCATAGGTTTGACCAAGATTTAAACATGTTTAAAACATGAAAATGAAAAAGTAAGCCTGGATCCTTCTTAGTCACTCCAAAATGTACCAATTGATAAATGAGTTAACTTGGCTTCATGGAAAAAATAATGTCATGTAAATGATTTAACTTGGCTTTCGTACCCTTGAATCCATAGGAAACTTTGTATAAATGTAGTAGTATAATAATCAACCGAGTTTTTACATCAACAGGTCTGTCACTTACGTGTGGTGCCCATGCGTGAGGTCCCACACTTCAGTGAGCACAAGTCACGTGCAATAGGTACGCAAACTCCCAGCCATTTTCTTTGTCAAGAGAAGACGCATCAGGATGCGTATTGGAAGTATGTGGGTCCTTCTGGATCCTTCGGTTGTCCCTCTCAAAAAAAAACAAATCTCTCTCATTCTCGGCCTCGCTCGACTCGCTCGCTCGCTCGCTCCTGCTCACTGACAAACCCTGCACAAAAGTCAACATCATCACACGAAAAAGGGGAGACACCATAATTCTCTCCCTTCTTCTCTCCTTCCGAGTGATCCCTCTTCCTCCGAGTTTCACTCGACGGGCAAACACACATGTGCTGCATAGTAATAATAAAAAAGTAGAAAAATCGACCTACGAATCTATGATTAAATATGTTAAACTAGGGTTTTGCCCACTACTACAGATCAAGTTCAAAAATATCCAACTACTACTTCGATTTTGGGCTACTAATATAAAACTAAAATAAGTTGAACTAGTATTCCTCTAAAAAATCATTTTGGTATGCATTGTTTGATACTTTTCATAGCTATAGTGCATCACAAATTTATGATTTCATGCTTTGCTTTGCCAATTTTGATTTTTTCTAACCACCTTCTCTTTGATTTCAAATTTAGGTCAAACTATCGATGCCTACTATGTGTTCTACTTGAATTGGATGCAGCGTGCGCACATGTTTTGCCATTGTTTTGGGCTTCCACACATCTTTGGGGCATCCAAGTATTTAAGTTACCTTGTTTTTTTGAATTGTAATTCATACCCTTCCTCCCAATTTTTATGCCCATTTGAATCTTGGTCAAATCCTAAGTTTGACCAAGATTTGAACAAGTTTAAAACATGAAAATGAAAAGGTAAGCCTGAATCCTTCTTAGTCACTCTAAAATGAGAAGCTTTTGGGAGTTTTTTGAAATTTCCATGTTTGAAACCCAAAACCACTTCTCTTCATGCTTGACTTCATAAGACAGAGTTAATTTAGGGTTAGGGGTAGATACATGATTTGTCTAGTTTGTTGTTTAGACCTTGTTTATCAACTTGAATGCTTACTATATGACATAATAATACTATGTGCTTTGGTTTTCATTTTTTTGATTTTTTCTGAATTTTTATGCCCATTTGATCTTGGTCAAATCCTAGGCTTAACCAATATTTAAACAAGTTTAAAACATGAAAATGAAAAGGTAAGCCTGTATCCTTCTTAATTAGTCACTCCAAAATGAAGCTTTTGGGAAGGTTTTTGAAATTTCCATGTTTGAAATCCAAAACGACTTCTCTTCGTTCTTGACTTCATAAGACAAAGTTTAGGGCTAGGGGTAGAAACATGATTTTTCTGGTTTGAATATGTCTAGACCTTGTTTATCAACTTGAGTGCTTACTATATGACATAAGAAGGCTATATGCTTTGGTTTTTCATTTTTTTGAAATTTTATGCCCATTTGAATCTTGATCAAATCCTAGGTACGGTTTGACCAAGATTTGAACAATTTTAAAACATGAAAATAAAAGGTAAGCCCGACCTGGATCCTTTAGTCACTCTAAAATGAAGCTTTTGGGGGTTCTTGAAATTTCCAAGTTTGAAACCCAAAACCACTTCTCTTCATGCTTGACTACATAAGACAGAGTTTAGGGTTAGGGGTAGATACATGATTTTTCTTGTTTGAATATATCTAGACCTTGTTTATATCAACTTTAATGCTAACTATATGACATAAGAAAACTATGTGCTTTGGTTTTTAATTTTTCTAATTTTTTTATTTTGATGCACATTTGAATCTTTGTCAAATCCTAGGTTTGACCAAGATTTAAACAAGTATAAAACATGAAAATGAAAAGGGGAAGCCTGTATCCTTCTTAGTCACTCTAAAATGAAGTTTTTGGGATGTTCTTGAAATTTTCATGTTTGAAACCCAAAACCACTTCTCTTCATGCTTGACTTCATAAGATATAGTTTAGGGGCTAGGGGATAGATACATGATTTGCCTAGGTTTGAATATGCATGTCCAAACCTTGTTTATCAACTTGAATGCTTAGTATATGACATAAGAAGACTATATGCTTTTGTTTTTCATTTTTCTGATTTTTTTAAATTTTATGCCCATTTGAATCTTTTGGTCAAATCCTTGGTTTAATTTGACACGGATTTAAACAAGTTTAAAATATGAAAATGAAAAGGTGGTAAGCAGGCATGGATCCTTCTTATATATATTAGTCACTCTAAAATGAAGCTTTTGGGAGGTTTTTGAAATTTCCATGTTTGAAACCCAAAACCACTTCTCTTCATGTTGTTGACTTCATAAGATAGAGTTTAGGGGTTAGGGGTATAGATACATGATTTGTCTTGTTTGAATATGTGTCTAGACCTTGTTTATCAACTTTAATGCTTACTATATGACATAAGAACACTATGTGCTTTAATTTGGTTTTTAATTTTTATATTTTTTTGAATTTTGATGCACATTTTGAATCTTGGTCAAATCCTAGGTTTGACCGAGATTTGAACAAGTTTAAAACAAGAAAATAAAAGGTAAGCCCGCCAGACTGGATCCTTCTTAGTCACTCTATAATGAAGCTTTTAGGGGGGTTGTTGAAAATGTAAGCATGTATCCTTCTTAGTACGTCACACCACAATGAAGCTTTTGGGAGGGTTTTTTAAATGTCCATGTTTGAAACCCAAAACGACTTCTCTTCGTGCTTGACTTCATAATTAAGACAAAGTTTAGGGTTAGGGGTAGATACATGATTTTTCTGGTTTGAATATGTCTAGACTTTGTTTATCAACTTGAGTGCTTACTATATGGCATATATAAGAAGCTAGGCTATGTGCTTTGGTTTTTCATTTTTTTTGAATTTTTATGCCCATTTGAATCTTGGTCAAATCCTAGGTTTGACCAAGATTTGAACATGTTTAAAACATGAAAATAAAAGGTAAGCATGGATCCTTCTTAGACACTCTAAAATGAAGCTTTTGGGAGGTTTTTGAAATTTCCATGTTTGAAACCCAAAACCACTTCTCTTCATGCTTGGCTTCGTAAGATAGAGTTTAGGGTTTGGGGTAGATACGTACATGATTTTTCTAAGTATTTTTACGCCCATTTGAATCTTCGTCAAATCCTAAGTTTGACCAAGATTTGAACAAGTTTAAAACATGAAAATGAAAAGGGTAAGCCTGGATCCTTGTTTAGGGTTAGGGGGTAGATACATGATTTTTGTGGTTTGAATATGCCAGACCTTGTTTATCACCTTGAATGCTTACTATATGACATAGGAAGACGGCGTGCTTTTGTTTTTCTTTTTTTTTCTTTTTTCTGAATTTTTATGCCCATTTGAATCTTGGTCAAGTCATAGGTTTGACCAAGATTTAAACATGTTTAAAACATGAAAATGAAAAAGTAAGCCTGGATCCTTCTTAGTCACTCCAAAATGTACCAATTGATAAATGAGTTAACTTGGCTTCATGGAAAAAATAATGTCATGTAAATGATTTAACTTGGCTTTCGTACCCTTGAATCCATAGGAAACTTTGTATAAATGTAGTAGTATAATAATCAACCGAGTTTTTACATCAATAGGTCTGTCACTTACGTGTGGTGCCCATGCGTGAGGTCCCACACTTCAGTGAGCACAAGTCACGTGCAATAGGTACGCAAACTCCCAGCCATTTTCTTTGTCAAGAGAAGACGCATCAGGATGCGTATCGGAAGTATGTGGGTCCTTCTGGATCCTTCGGTTGTCCCTCTCACAAAAAAAAACAAATCTCTCTCATTCTCGGCCTCGCTCGACTCGCTCGCTCGCTCGCTCCTCCTGCTCACTGACAAACCCTGCACAAAAGTCAACATCATCACACGAAAAAGGGGAGACACCATAATTCTCTCCCTTCTTCTCTCCTTCCGAGTGATCCCTCTTCCTCCAAGTTTCACTCGACGGGCAAACACACATGTGCTGCATAGTAATAATAAAAAAGTAGAAAAATCGACCTACGAATCTATGATTAAATATGTTAAACTAGGGTTTTGCCCACTACTACAGATCAAGTTCAAAAATATCCAACTACTACTTCGATTTTGGGCTACTAATATAAAACTAAAATAAGTTGAACTAGTATTCCTCTAAAAAAATCATTTTGGTATGCATTGTTTGATACTTTTCATAGCTATAGTGCATCACAAATTTATGATTTCATGCTTTGCTTTGCCAATTTCGATTTTTTCTAACCACCTTCTCTTTGATTTCAAATTTAGGTCAAACTATCGATGCCTACTATGTGTTCTACTTGAATTGGATGCAGCGTGCGCACATGTTTTGCCATTGTTTTGGGCTTCCACACATCTTTGGGGCATCCAAGTATTTAAGTTACCTTGTTTTTTTGAATTGTAATTCATACCCTTCCTCCCAATTTTTATGCCCATTTGAATCTTGGTCAAATCCTAAGTTTGACCAAGATTTGAACAAGTTTAAAACATGAAAATGAAAAGGTAAGCCTGAATCCTTCTTAGTCACTCTAAAATGAGAAGCTTTTGGGAGTTTTTTGAAATTTCCATGTTTGAAACCCAAAACCACTTATCTTCATGCTTGACTTCATAAGACAGTTAATTTAGGGTTAGGGGTAGATACATGATTTGTCTAGTTTGTTGTTTAGACCTTGTTTATCAACTTGAATGCTTACTATATGACATAATAATACTATGTGCTTTGGTTTTCTTTTTTTTTGATTTTTTCTGAATTTTTATGCCCATTTGATCTTGGTCAAATCCTAGGCTTAACCAATATTTAAACAAGTTTAAAACATGAAAATGAAAAGGTAAGCCTGTATCCTTCTTAATTAGTCACTCCAAAATGAAGCTTTTGGGAAGGTTTTTGAAATTTCCATGTTTGAAATCCAAAACGACTTCTCTTCGTTCTTGACTTCATAAGACAAAGTTTAGGGCTAGGGGTAGAAACATGATTTTTCTGGTTTGAATATGTCTAGACCTTGTTTATCAACTTGAGTGCTTACTATATGACATAAGAAGGCTATATGCTTTGGTTTTTCATTTTTTTGAAATTTTATGCCCATTTGAATCTTGATCAAATCCTAGGTACAGTTTGACCAAGATTTGAACAATTTTAAAACATGAAAATAAAAGGTAAGCCCGACCTGGATCCTTTAGTCACTCTAAAATGAAGCTTTTGGGGGGTTCTTGAAATTTCCAAGTTTGAAACCCAAAACCACTTCTCTTCATGCTTGACTACATAAGACAGAGTTTAGGGTTAGGGGTAGATACATGATTTTTCTTGTTTGAATATATCTAGACCTTGTTTATATCAACTTTAATGCTAACTATATGACATAAGAAAACTATGTGCTTTGGTTTTTAATTTTTCTGATTTTTTATTTTGATGCACATTTGAATCTTTGTCAAATCCTAGGTTTGACCAAGATTTAAACAAGTATAAAACATGAAAATGAAAAGGGGAAGCCTGTATCCTTCTTAGTCACTCTAAAATGAAGTTTTTGGGATGTTCTTGAAATTTTCATGTTTGAAACCCAAAACCACTTCTCTTCATGCTTGACTTCATAAGATATAGTTTAGGGGCTAGGGGATAGATACATGATTTGCCTAGGTTTGAATATGCATGTCCAAACCTTGTTTATCAACTTGAATGCTTAGTATATGACATAAGAAGACTATATGCTTTTGTTTTTCATTTTTCTGATTTTTTTTAAATTTTATGCCCATTTGAATCTTTTGGTCAAATCCTTGGTTTAATTTGACACGGATTTAAACAAGTTTAAAATATGAAAATGAAAAGGTGGTAAGCAGGCATGGATCCTTCTTATATATATTAGTCACTCTAAAATGAAGCTTTTGGGAGGTTTTTGAAATTTCCATGTTTGAAACCCAAAACCACTTCTCTTCATGTTGTTGACTTCATAAGATAGAGTTTAGGGGTTAGGGGTATAGATACATGATTTGTCTTGTTTGAATATGTGTCTAGACCTTGTTTATCAACTTTAATGCTTACTATATGACATAAGAACACTATGTGCTTTAATTTGGTTTTTAATTTTTATAATTTTTTTTGAATTTTGATGCACATTTTGAATCTTGGTCAAATCCTAGGTTTGACCGAGATTTGAACAAGTTTAAAACAAGAAAATAAAAGGTAAGCCCGCCAGACTGGATCCTTCTTAGTCACTCTATAATGAAGCTTTTAGGGGGGTTGTTGAAAATGTAAGCATGTATCCTTCTTAGTACGTCACACCACAATGAAGCTTTTGGGAGGGTTTTTTAAATGTCCATGTTTGAAACCCAAAACGACTTCTCTTCGTGCTTGACTTCATAATTAAGACAAAGTTTAGGGTTAGGGGTAGATACATGATTTTTCTGGTTTGAATATGTCTAGACTTTGTTTATCAACTTGAGTGCTTACTATATGGCATATATAAGAAGCTAGGCTATGTGCTTTGGTTTTTCATTTTTTTTGAATTTTTATGCCCATTTGAATCTTGGTCAAATCCTAGGTACGGTTTGACCAAGATTTGAACATGTTTAAAACATGAAAATAAAAGGTAAGCATGGATCCTTCTTAGTCACTCTAAAATGAAGCTTTTGGGAGGTTTTTGAAATTTCCATGTTTGAAACCCAAAACCACTTCTCTTCATGCTTGGCTTCGTAAGATAGAGTTTAGGGTTTGGGGTAGATACGTACATGATTTTTCTAAGTATTTTTACGCCCATTTGAATCTTCGTCAAATCCTAAGTTTGACCAAGATTTGAACAAGTTTAAAACATGAAAATGAAAAGGGTAAGCCTGGATCCTTGTTTAGGGTTAGGGGGTAGATACATGATTTTTGTGGTTTGAATATGCCAGACCTTGTTTATCACCTTGAATGCTTACTATATGACATAGGAAGACGGCGTGCTTTTGTTTTTTTTTTTTTTGAATTTTTATGCCCATTTGAATCTTGGTCAAGTCATAGGTTTGACCAAGATTTAAACATGTTTAAAACATGAAAATGAAAAAGTAAGCCTGGATCCTTCTTAGTCACTCCAAAATGTACCAATTGATAAATGAGTTAACTTGGCTTCATGGAAAAAATAATGTCATGTAAATGATTTAACTTGGCTTTCGTACCCTTGAATCCATAGGAAACTTTGTATAAATGTAGTAGTATAATAATCAACCGAGTTTTTACATCAACAGGTCTGTCACTTACGTGTGGTGCCCATGCGTGAGGTCCCACACTTCAGTGAGCACAAGTCACGTGCAATAGGTACGCAAACTCCCAGCCATTTTCTTTGTCAAGAGAAGACGCATCAGGATGCGTATTGGAAGTATGTGGGTCCTTCTGGATCCTTCGGTTGTCCCTCTCACAAAAAAACAAATCTCTCTCATTCTCGGCCTCGCTCGACTCGCTCGCTCGCTCCTGCTCACTGACAAACCCTGCACAAAAGTCAACATCATCACACGAAAAAGGGGAGACACCATAATTCTCTCCCTTCTTCTCTCCTTCCGAGTGATCCCTCTTCCTCCGAGTTTCACTCGACGGGCAAACACACATGTGCTGCATAGTAATAATAAAAAAGTAGAAAAATCGACCTACGAATCTATGATTAAATAGGTTAAACTAGGGTTTTGCCCACTACTACAGATCAAGTTCAAAAATATCCAACTACTACTTCGATTTTGGGCTACTAATATAAAATTAAAATAAGTTGAACTAGTATTCCTCTAAAAAATCATTTTGGTATGCATTGTTTGATACTTTTCATAGCTATAGTGCATCACAAATTTATGATTTCATGCTTTGCTTTGCCAATTTCGATTTTTTCTAACCACCTTCTCTCTGATTTCAAATTTAGGTCAAACTATCGATGCCTACTATGTGTTCTACTTGAATTGGATGCAGCGTGCGCACATGTTTTGCCATTGTTTTGGGCTTCCACACATCTTTGGGGCATCCAAGTATTTAAGTTACCTTGTTTTTTTGAATTGTAATTCATACCCTTCCTCCCAATTTTTATGCCCATTTGAATCTTGGTCAAATCCTAAGTTTGACCAAGATTTGAACAAGTTTAAAACATGAAAATGAAAAGGTAAGCCTGAATCCTTCTTAGTCACTCTAAAATGAGAAGCTTTTGGGAGTTTTTTGAAATTTCCATGTTTGAAACCCAAAACCACTTCTCTTCATGCTTGACTACATAAGACAGAGTTTAGGGTTAGGGGTAGATACATGATTTTTCTTGTTTGAATATATCTAGACCTTGTTTATATCAACTTTAATGCTAACTATATGACATAAGAAAACTATGTGCTTTGGTTTTTAATTTTTCTGATTTTTTATTTTGATGCACATTTGAATCTTTGTCAAATCCTAGGTTTGACCAAGATTTAAACAAGTATAAAACATGAAAATGAAAAGGGGAAGCCTGTATCCTTCTTAGTCACTCTAAAATGAAGATTTTGGGATGTTCTTGAAATTTTCATGTTTGAAACCCAAAACCACTTCTCTTCATGCTTGACTTCATAAGATATAGTTTAGGGGCTAGGGGATAGATACATGATTTGCCTAGGTTTGAATATGCATGTCCAAACCTTGTTTATCAACTTGTACTTGTTTCAGACAGGTATTGCTGTTTTGGTGAAGGAGACATGCATCATCCATTTTTGGTGGGGTTAATTGGTTCTAGGGTTAATTGGTTCTATGCCACTCCTCAATTCACAAGTTGTGTTTATGCCATTCCAAAAACTGAAGTTGTGTTTATGCCACTCTCAATTCTCAATACCCCCTTCTATGCCATTTTCAACAATACAACATGAAAACGGTTCAATAAATAGTCGTATTTCAGTTTATACTTTCGTATTGACCAAAATAAACCTGTGTTCAGATTTGGAGCGACTTTTGGGTGTTTCGGGCACACAAGAAATCCAAAATTTTCAAATTCTGGCAAAAATTAGAACTTCTCAGAAAAATCTAATTTTTTTATAGGAAATCAAAAACACTGAAACGAGTATACTATTTTAATTTGAGCCATTTATGTGCAGATTTGCATAAAAAGGCTGACATTTTCTGTTCTGTCTAGAAATTGGTAAAATTTTGTCCAAAAAATCAAACTTCTTCGAAAAATCTGATAATTTTACAGAATGTCAAGAACACTAATATGAGTCATCCAAGTATTTAAGTTACCTTGTTTTTTTTTGAATTGTAATTCATACCCTTCCTCCCAATTTTTATGCCCATTTGAATCTTGGTCAAATCCTAAGTTTGACCAAGATTTGAACAAGTTTAAAACATGAAAATGAAAAGGTGAGCATGAATCCTTCTTAGTCACTCTAAAATGAGAAGCTTTTGGGAGTTTTTTGAAATTTCCATGTTTGAAACCCAAAACCACTTCTCTTCATGCTTGACTTCATAAGACAGAGTTTAGGGTTGGGGGTAGATACATGATTTGTCTGGTTTGTTGTTTAGACCTTGTTTATCAACTTGAATGCTTACTATATGACATAATAATACTATGTGCTTTGATTTTCATTTTTTTGATTTTTTCTGAATTTTTATGCCCATTTGATCTTGGTCAAATCATAGGTTTAACCAATATTTAAACAAGTTTATAACATGAAAATGAAAAAATGCATCCTTCTTAGTCACTTCATTTTTTTTTATTTTTTCTGAATTTTTATGCCCATTTGATCTTGGTCAAATCCTAGGCTTAACCAATATTTAAACAAGTTTAAAACATGAAAATGAAAAGGTAAGCCTGTATCCTTCTTAATTAGTCACTCCAAAATGAAGCTTTTGGGAAGGTTTTTGAAATTTCCATGTTTGAAACCCAAAACGACTTCTCTTCGTGCTTGACTTCATAATTAAGACAAAGTTTAGGGTTAGGGGTAGATACATGATTTTTCTGGTTTGAATATGTCTAGACTTTGTTTATCAACTTGAGTGCTTACTATATGGCATATATAAGAAGCTAGGCTATGTGCTTTGGTTTTTCATTTTTTTTGAATTTTTATGCCCATTTGAATCTTGGTCAAATCCTAGGTACGTACGGTTTGACCAAGATTTGAACAAGTTTAAAACATGAAAATGAAAAGGTAAGCCTGAATCCTTCTTAGTCACTCTAAAATGAGAAGCTTTTGGGAGTTTTTTGAAATTTCCATGTTTGAAACCCAAAACCACTTCTCTTCATGCTTGACTACATAAGACAGAGTTTAGGGTTAGGGGTAGATACATGATTTTTCTTGTTTGAATATATCTAGACCTTGTTTATATCAACTTTAATGCTAACTATATGACATAAGAAAACTATGTGCTTTGGTTTTTAATTTTTCTGATTTTTTATTTTGATGCACATTTGAATCTTTGTCAAATCCTAGGTTTGACCAAGATTTAAACAAGTATAAAACATGAAAATGAAAAGGGGAAGCCTGTATCCTTCTTAGTCACTCTAAAATGAAGATTTTGGGATGTTCTTGAAATTTTCATGTTTGAAACCCAAAACCACTTCTCTTCATGCTTGACTTCATAAGATATAGTTTAGGGGCTAGGGGATAGATACATGATTTGCCTAGGTTTGAATATGCATGTCCAAACCTTGTTTATCAACTTGAATGCTTAGTTTCATGTGTTGTTTTGGTGAAGGAGACATGCATCATCCATTTTTGGTGGGGTTAATTGGTTCTAGGGTTAATTGGTTCTATGCCACTCCTCAATTCACAAGTTGTGTTTATGCCATTCCAAAAACTGAAGTTGTGTTTATGCCACTCTCAATTCTCAATACCCCCTTCTATGCCATTTTCAACAATACAACATGAAAACGGTTCAATAAATAGTCGTATTTCAGTTTATACTTTCGTATTGACCAAAATAAACCTGTGTTCAGATTTGGAGCGACTTTTGGGTGTTTCGGGCACACAAGAAATCCAAAATTTTCAAATTCTGGCAAAAATTAGAACTTCTCAGAAAAATCTAATTTTTTTATAGGAAATCAAAAACACTGAAACGAGTATACTATTTTAATTTGAGCCATTTATGTGCAGATTTGCATAAAAAGGCTGACATTTTCTGTTCTGTCTAGAAATTGGTAAAATTTTGTCCAAAAAATCAAACTTCTTCGAAAAATCTGATAATTTTACAGAATGTCAAGAACACTAATATGAGTCATCCAAGTATTTAAGTTACCTTGTTTTTTTTGAATTGTAATTCATACCCTTCCTCCCAATTTTTATGCCCATTTGAATCTTGGTCAAATCCTAAGTTTGACCAAGATTTGAACAAGTTTAAAACATGAAAATGAAAAGGTGAGCATGAATCCTTCTTAGTCACTCTAAAATGAGAAGCTTTTGGGAGTTTTTTGAAATTTCCATGTTTGAAACCCAAAACCACTTTTCTTCATGCTTGACTTCATAAGACAGAGTTTAGGGTTGGGGGTAGATACATGATTTGTCTGGTTTGTTGTTTAGACCTTGTTTATCAACTTGAATGCTTACTATATGACATAATAATACTATGTGCTTTGATTTTCATTTTTTTGATTTTTTCTGAATTTTTATGCCCATTTGATCTTGGTCAAATCATAGGTTTAACCAATATTTAAACAAGTTTATAACATGAAAATGAAAAGGTAAGCCTGCATCCTTCTTAGTCACTCCAAAGGTTTCATTTTTTTATTTTTTCTGAATTTTTATGCCCATTTGATCTTGGTCAAATCCTAGGCTTAACCAATATTTAAACAAGTTTAAAACATGAAAATGAAAAGGTAAGCCTGTATCCTTCTTAATTAGTCACTCCAAAATGAAGCTTTTGGGAAGGTTTTTGAAATTTCCATGTTTGAAACCCAAAACGACTTCTCTTCGTGATTGACTTCATAATTAAGACAAAGTTTAGGGTTAGGGGTAGATACATGATTTTTCTGGTTTGAATATGTCTAGAATTTGTTTATCAACTTGAGTGCTTACTATATGGCATATATAAGAAGCTAGGCTATGTGCTTTGGTTTTTCATTTTTTTTGAATTTTTATGCCCATTTGAATCTTGGTCAAATCCTAGGTACGTACGGTTTGACCAAGATTTGAACAAGTTTAAAACATGAAAATGAAAAGGTAAGCCTGAATCCTTCTTAGTCACTCTAAAATGAGAAGCTTTTGGGAGTTTTTTGAAATTTCCATGTTTGAAACCCAAAACCACTTCTCTTCATGCTTGACTACATAAGACAGAGTTTAGGGTTAGGGGTAGATACATGATTTTTCTTGTTTGAATATATCTAGACCTTGTTTATATCAACTTTAATGCTAACTATATGACATAAGAAAACTATGTGCTTTGGTTTTTAATTTTTCTGATTTTTTATTTTGATGCACATTTGAATCTTTGTCAAATCCTAGGTTTGACCAAGATTTAAACAAGTATAAAACATGAAAATGAAAAGGGAAGCCTGTATCCTTCTTAGTCACTCTAAAATGAAGTTTTTGGGATGTTCTTGAAATTTTCATGTTTGAAACCCAAAACCACTTCTCTTCATGCTTGACTTCATAAGATATAGTTTAGGGGCTAGGGGATAGATACATGATTTGCCTAGGTTTGAATATGCATGTCCAAACCTTGTTTATCAACTTGAATGCTTAGTATATGACAGGTATTGTTGTTTTGGTGAAGGAGACATGCATCATCCATTTTTGGTGGGGTTAATTGGTTCTAGGGTTAATTGGTTCTATGCCACTCCTCAATTCACAAGTTGTGTTTATGCCATTCCAAAAACTGAAGTTGTGTTTATGCCACTCTCAATTCTCAATACCCCCTTCTATGCCATTTTCAACAATACAACATGAAAACGGTTCAATAAATAGTCGTATTTCAGTTTATACTTTCGTATTGACCAAAATAAACCTGTGTTCAGATTTGGAGCGACTTTTGGGTGTTTCGGGCACACAAGAAATCCAAAATTTTCAAATTCTGGCAAAAATTAGAACTTCTCAGAAAAATCTATTTTTTTATAGGAAATCAAAAACACTGAAACGAGTATACTATTTTAATTTGAGCCATTTATGTGCAGATTTGCATAAAAAGACTGACATTTTCTGTTCTGTCTAGAAATTGGTAAAATTTTGTCCAAAAAATCAAACTTCTTCGAAAAATCTGATAATTTTACAGAATGTCAAGAACACTAATATGAGTCATCCAAGTATTTAAGTTACCTTGTTTTTTTTGAATTGTAATTCATACCCTTCCTCCCAATTTTTATGCCCATTTGAATCTTGGTCAAATCCTAAGTTTGACCAAGATTTGAACAAGTTTAAAACATGAAAATGAAAAGGTGAGCATGAATCCTTCTTAGTCACTCTAAAATGAGAAGCTTTTGGGAGTTTTTTGAAATTTCCATGTTTGAAACCCAAAACCACTTCTCTTCATGCTTGACTTCATAAGACAGAGTTTAGGGTTGGGGGTAGATACATGATTTGTCTGGTTTGTTGTTTAGACCTTGTTTATCAACATGAATGCTTACTATATGACATAATAATACTATGTGCTTTGATTTTCATTTTTTTGATTTTTTCTGAATTTTTATGCCCATTTGATCTTGGTCAAATCATAGGTTTAACCAATATTTAAACAAGTTTATAACATGAAAATGAAAAGGTAAGCCTGCATCCTTCTTAGTCACTCCAAAGTTTCATTTTTTTTTGATTTTTTCTGAATTTTTATGCCCATTTGATCTTGGTCAAATCCTAGGCTTAACCAATAATTAAACAAGTTTAAAACATGAAAATGAAAAGGTAAGCCTGTATCCTTCTTAATTAGTCACTCCAAAATGAAGCTTTTGGGAAGGTTTTTGAAATTTCCATGTTTGAAACCCAAAACGACTTCTCTTCGTGCTTGACTTCATAATTAAGACAAAGTTTAGGGTTAGGGGTAGATACATGATTTTTCTGGTTTGAATATGTCTAGACTTTGTTTATCAACTTGAGTGCTTACTATATGGCATATATAAGAAGCTAGGCTATGTGCTTTGGTTTTTCATTTTTTTTGAATTTTTATGCCCATTTGAATCTTGGTCAAATCCTACGTACGGTTTGACCAAGATTTGAACAAGTTTAAAACATGAAAATGAAAAGGTAAGCCTGAATCCTTCTTAGTCACTCTAAAATGAGAAGCTTTTGGGAGTTTTTTGAAATTTCCATGTTTGAAACCCAAAACCACTTCTCTTCATGCTTGACTACATAAGACAGAGTTTAGGGTTAGGGGTAGATACATGATTTTTCTTGTTTGAATATATCTAGACCTTGTTTATATCAACTTTAATGCTAACTATATGACATAAGAAAACTATGTGCTTTGGTTTTTAATTTTTCTGATTTTTTATTTTGATGCACATTTGAATCTTTGTCAAATCCTAGGTTTGACCAAGATTTAAACAAGTATAAAACATGAAAATGAAAAGGGGAAGCCTGTATCCTTCTTAGTCACTCTAAAATGAAGTTTTTGGGATGTTCTTGAAATTTTCATGTTTGAAACCCAAAACCACTTCTCTTCATGCTTGACTTCATAAGACATAGTTTAGGGGCTAGGGGATAGATACATGATTTGCCTAGGTTTGAATATGCATGTCCAAACCTTGTTTATCAACTTGAATGCTTAGTATATGACAGGTATTGTTGTTTTGGTGAAGGAGACATGCATCATCCATTTTTGGTGGGGTTAATTGGTTCTAGGGTTAATTGGTTCTATGCCACTCCTCAATTCACAAGTTGTGTTTATGCCATTCCAAAAACTGAAGTTGTGTTTATGCCACTCTCAATTCTCAATACCCCCTTCTATGCCATTTTCAACAATACAACATGAAAACGGTTCAATAAATAGTCGTATTTCAGTTTATACTTTCGTATTGACCAAAATAAACCTGTGTTCAGATTTGGAGCGACTTTTGGGTGTTTCGGGCACACAAGAAATCCAAAATTTTCAAATTCTGGCAAAAATTAGAACTTCTCAGAAAAATCTAATTTTTTTATAGGAAATCAAAAACACTGAAACGAGTATACTATTTTAATTTGAGCCATTTATGTGCAGATTTGCATAAAAAGGCTGACATTTTCTGTTCTGTCTAGAAATTGGTAAAATTTTGTCCAAAAAATCAAACTTCTTCGAAAAATCTGATAATTTTACAGAATGTCAAGAACACTAATATGAGTCATCCAAGTATTTAAGTTACCTTGTTTTTTTTGAATTGTAATTCATACCCTTCCTCCCAATTTTTATGCCCATTTGAATCTTGGTCAAATCCTAAGTTTGACCAAGATTTGAACAAGTTTAAAACATGAAAATGAAAAGGTGAGCATGAATCCTTCTTAGTCACTCTAAAATGAGAAGCTTTTGGGAGTTTTTTGAAATTTCCATGTTTGAAACCCAAAACCACTTCTCTTCATGCTTGACTTCATAAGACAGAGTTTAGGGTTGGGGGTAGATACATGATTTGTCTGGTTTGTTGTTTAGACCTTGTTTATCAACATGAATGCTTACTATATGACATAATAATACTATGTGCTTTGATTTTCATTTTTTTTATTTTTTCTGAATTTTTATGCCCATTTGATCTTGGTCAAATCATAGGTTTAACCAATATTTAAACAAGTTTATAACATAAAAATGAAAAGGTAAGCCTGCATCCTTCTTAGTCACTCCAAAAGTTTCATTTTTTTTTGATTTTTTCTGAATTTTTATGCCCATTTGATCTTGGTCAAATCCTAGGCTTAACCAATATTTAAACAAGTTTAAAACATGAAAATGAAAAGGTAAGCCTGTATCCTTCTTAATTAGTCACTCCAAAATGAAGCTTTTGGGAAGGTTTTTGAAATTTCCATGTTTGAAACCCAAAACGACTTCTCTTCGTGCTTGACTTCATAATTAAGACAAAGTTTAGGGTTAGGGGTAGATACATGATTTTTCTGGTTTGAATATGTCTAGAATTTGTTTATCAACTTGAGTGCTTACTATATGGCATATATAAGAAGCTAGGCTATGTGCTTTGGTTTTTCATTTTTTTTGAATTTTTATGCCCATTTGAATCTTGGTCAAATCCTAGGTACGTACGGTTTGACCAAGATTTGAACAAGTTTAAAACATGAAAATGAAAAGGTAAGCCTGAATCCTTCTTAGTCACTCTAAAATGAGAAGCTTTTGGGTTTTTTGAAATTTCCATGTTTGAAACCCAAAACCACTTCTCTTCATGCTTGACTACATAAGACAGAGTTTAGGGTTAGGGGTAGATACATGATTTTTCTTGTTTGAATATATCTAGACCTTGTTTATATCAACTTTAATGCTAACTATATGACATAAGAAAACTATGTGCTTTGGTTTTTAATTTTTCTGATTTTTTATTTTGATGCACATTTGAATCTTTGTCAAATCCTAGGTTTGACCAAGATTTAAACAAGTATAAAACATGAAAATGAAAGGGGAAGCCTATATCCTTCTTAGTCACTCTAAAATGAAGTTTTTGGGATGTTCTTGAAATTTTCATGTTTGAAACCCAAAACCACTTCTCTTCATGCTTGACTTCATAAGATATAGTTTAGGGGCTAGGGGATAGATACATGATTTGCCTAGGTTTGAATATGCATGTCCAAACCTTGTTTATCAATGTACTTGTTTCAGACAGGTATTGTTGTTTTGGTGAAGGAGACATGCATCATCCATTTTTGGTGGGGTTAATTGGTTCTAGGGTTAATTGGTTCTATGCCACTCCTCAATTCACAAGTTGTGTTTATGCCATTCCAAAAACTGAAGTTGTGTTTATGCCACTCTCAATTCTCAATACCCCCTTCTATGCCATTTTCAACAATACAACATGAAAACGGTTCAATAAATAGTCGTATTTCAGTTTATACTTTCGTATTGACCAAAATAAACCTGTGTTCAGATTTGGAGCGACTTTTGGGTGTTTCGGGCACACAAGAAATCCAAAATTTTCAAATTCTGGCAAAAATTAGAACTTCTCAGAAAAATCTATTTTTTTATAGGAAATCAAAAACACTGAAACGAGTATACTATTTTAATTTGAGCCATTTATGTGCAGATTTGCATAAAAAGGCTGACATTTTCTGTTCTGTCTAGAAATTGGTAAAATTTTGTCCAAAAAATCAAACTTCTTCGAAAAATCTGATAATTTTACAGAATGTCAAGAACACTAATATGAGTCATCCAAGTATTTAAGTTACCTTGTTTTTTTTGAATTGTAATTCATACCCTTCCTCCCAATTTTTATGCCCATTTGAATCTTGGTCAAATCCTAAGTTTGACCAAGATTTGAACAAGTTTAAAACATGAAAATGAAAAGGTGAGCATGAATCCTTCTTAGTCACTCTAAAATGAGAAGCTTTTGGGAGTTTTTTGAAATTTCCATGTTTGAAACCCAAAACCACTTCTCTTCATGCTTGACTTCATAAGACAGAGTTTAGGGTTGGGGGTAGATACATGATTTGTCTGGTTTGTTGTTTAGACCTTGTTTATCAACTTGAATGCTTACTATATGACATAATAATACTATGTGCTTTGATTTTCATTTTTTTGATTTTTTCTGAATTTTTATGCCCATTTGATCTTGGTCAAATCATAGGTTTAACCAATATTTAAACAAGTTTATAACATGAAAATGAAAAGGTAAGCCTGCATCCTTCTTAGTCACTCCAAAATTTTTTTTTTTGATTTTTTTCTGAATTTTTATGCCCATTTGATCTTGGTCAAATCCTAGGCTTAACCAATATTTAAACAAGTTTAAAACATGAAAATGAAAAGGTAAGCCTGTATCCTTCTTAATTAGTCACTCCAAAATGAAGCTTTTGGGAAGGTTTTTGAAATTTCCATGTTTGAAACCCAAAACCACTTCTCTTCATGCTTGGCTTGTAAGATAGAGTTTAGGGTTTGGGGTAGATACGTACATGATTTTTCTAAGTATTTTTACGCCCATTTGAATCTTCGTCAAATCCTAAGTTTGACCAAGATTTGAACAAGTTTAAAACATGAAAATGAAAAGGGTAAGCCTGGATCCTTGTTTAGGGTTAGGGGGTAGATACATGATTTTTGTGGTTTGAATATGCCAGACCTTGTTTATCACCTTGAATGCTTACTATATGACATAGGAAGACGGCGTGCTTTTTTTTTTTTTTTGATTTTTTTTGAATTTTTATGCCCATTTGAATCTTGGTCAAGTCATAGGTTTGACCAAGATTTAAACATGTTTAAAACATGAAAATGAAAAAGTAAGCCTGGATCCTTCTTAGTCACTCCAAAATGTACCAATTGATAAATGAGTTAACTTGGCTTCATGGAAAAACTAATGTCATGTAAATGATTTAACTTGGCTTTCGTACCCTTGAATCCATAGGAAACTTTGTATAAATGTAGTAGTATAATAATCAATCGAGTTTTTACATCAACAGGTCTGTCACTTACGTGTGGTGCCCATGCGTGAGGTCCCACACTTCAGTGAGCACAAGTCACGTGCAATAGGTACGCAAACTCCCAGCCATTTTCTTTGTCAAGAGAAGACGCATCAGGATGCGTATGGAAGTATGTGGGTCCTTCTGGATCCTTCGGTTGTCCCTCTCACAAAAAAAACAAATCTCTCTCATTCTCGGCCTCGCTCGACTCGCTCGCTCGCTCCTGCTCACTGACAAACCCTGCACAAAAGTCAACATCATCACACGAAAAAGGGGAGACACCATAATTCTCTCCCTTCTTCTCTCCTTCGAGTGATACTGTTGTGGGTATACTTCATGGGTGTACCATCGACAGTGCCTAGATCCGGCAAGCCCGGGTGGCCCACAGATGGTGATGAGGCATGTGGCCCATCGGGCGGCCCAGTTGCTGTTGATCATGAAGGAAGAAGTCCGGCCCAGGATCAGTAAGCCGGATCCGTACCGACATAGGAGTAACCCGGATCCATGGAGGCCCATGAGGAACCCGGATCCAGTACGATGTATATGGAAGGCGGATCCGTGACGTGCACGGCAAGATATTGTACCGTAGCTAGGCTATCTGTAATCCGGCTAGGACTCTCCATGTAAACCCTAGATCTGTGCGCCTTTATAAGCCGGATCCCGGGAGCCCTAGAGGCACAACCACAACTCATTGTAACAACGCGAAAGCGCCCAGATAATTCCAGACAAGCAGCAGTAGGCCCTGTCATCGTGCAGGTGTTCCGAAGCTGGGTAAATCGCGTACCACCGTCCCGTGTGCACTCCGCCCTATGGCCCCTACTTCTTCTTTCCCTCGTGAGGATCCCTCCTCCGAGGTACCGTCGATTAGGCAATGACAGTTGGCGCCCACCGTGGGGCCTGTGGCGTCTGGAGGCCGGAACCGGGAGGGTTCCGCCATGGGAAGCTACGACGACACCATCGCTGTGGGGCGTGTCCTTTACGCCGGAAATCTGCCGATCGTCCCTCCGGATGAGTGTTGGATTCCGGCTAGGACAAACCCCGTCAAGCTCTCCATCGTCCCAATTGGCGGCATACACATCTTCATCGGGGAAACCGTCGATTCCGACGGAAACCCACTGGTAAGTAACGCAGACGCGACCGCCGCAGAGCTGGACGCTGTCGCGAAGATCCGATCTGAGATGCAGGAGCTTCCCAAGGAAGATTCCGCCTCGGATCTGGAAATTTCAAAGCCCACCCAATCCGCCCCTGAGCAGGAAACAACGGTGGAAGACCAATGCAGATCCGCCTGGGTCTCCCAGGTGTTAGAAAAGCAGAGGTGCCACTTCGTACACTTCTTGGCCCACACCGCCGGAACCGCCCCTCAAGAAGACGGAGCTGGTCCTGAGCAGGTAGAGGCACCGGAAAACGACGCGGATCCGGATCAGGCTGAGCCTGTCGGAGAAAGCGAAACTCCGGTTGAAGAGTCGATTTTGGGCAATCTGAGCCCAATTTCCGGAGATACCCCCTCCATGGATACTGACGAGTTTAACCGCAAGCTAGGGGAGTACGGTTTCGGTGATCAGCCTGAAGTCGACTCCGCCCAGCCTAAGCAGGTTCTCGCAACCGTAGCAGCGCTGGGACAACCTGGATCAGAAGAGGCAACCAACCAATCTGACCCTCAGCCATCCCGCCAAGGATCTCCAATGTCACGGGAGCAACCCCGCAGGGATTCTTCCTCGGAGGAGCTCCTGACAGCAGAAGAGATGGTTGCGCGAGCAGTTCTTAACAAACCTATAACCCCAGGCGACGCCGCAGATCTGGAGGCTCTAGAGACCACTAGAAAGGAAATGCTGGCCACAGCCAAGAAGCTCGCCGATACCGAAGCCGCGTTAAGGGAAGAAGGGCAGAAGCTGCAGGTTTGGCGGACCACTTCGACAGACAGGACCGCGAAATTACTGCCACACTCGAGCAGGTCAAGAGCATGGCGAAAGAGTGGGAAGTAAAGATGACCTATGCGCAGGCGGAGGCCGATCGAATTGTTAGAGAAGCAATTCCGCCTCGCAGAATCAACTTCGCCACGCCCGCAGAGCAGCAGCCGCTGGAAACCCCAAAGGACAACATGCTAAAAGCTGCGGAACTATTGAAGAAGAAGGACGAAGAGGTTGATATCAACTATCTTCGCACACTCGTCGCTTCAGCAATGCAGCAGCAAAGCAAGGCGGATACTTCGCGCAGGTTGGAATCCAATCCGGATAACTGTGTATCTACCGCGCAGAAGGACGCCCGCGCTGATCGGCACCCGATGATGAATCACACACCGGATCCTCGGAGCGCAGAAGGAAAGCCAGGGAACACCCAAATCCGATCCCCGTACCATCAAAGACGCCACCGTCAGATCCAAGAAAGGGAAAGGATGCAATGTACTCTGGACGGGACAAGTACCGCAACCCCTCTCCTCCGCCTAATGGTTACCCGCGACCCCCTCGCCGCCGTAGTCCAGCCGGAAACACCAGGCCCCCAGGGCATGGTGGGATTGTTATCCGCGACAACGTGCTGCCAAGAAACAGAAACAGGGAGCGCTCGCCGGAACCTCGCCGGAACCAGAACAATGTTCATGAGCCCGAGCCCAGGAGGAGTCGGAATGAGGAGCGCGACCCAGAACCTCGCCGGAGCCGCGACCCAGAGCCTCGCCGGAGCCGCGACCCGGAGCCTCGCCGGAACGACCAGGGCAGCCAGCGCCACGGCGAAGGCAGCCACAGGAGCCGGAGCCAGCACCAGGAAGGCCGAGGAGAATCAGATGGCGGAAGCAAGAAGTCGGACCGCCCACCTCGCAGGTCTCCCTCACCACCACCTAGCGGTGGCGGCGGAGGTGGAGGCGGAGGCAACGGCCGGAGATCTCGCTCTCGCTCAAAATCTCCTCGCCACGGCTCGCGCGACGCGCGGGATCGCCTTAACGAATACAGAACCGACTACATTGGTCCGAAGTGCTTTGGCAGGATGATTCGAGAGGAACCAAAGCCAAGGATGAACCTCAAGCTACCCGGAAACCTGAAGCATTATGATGGCACCGAAAGGCCGGATACCTGGATTGAGGATTACTATAATGCAGTAACCTTTGCCGGAGGAACCCCTAACATCGCCTGCCGCATGCTTCAGTTGTACCTTGTAGGTCCAGCCCGGATCTGGCTCAGCGACCTCGAGAAGAATTCCATCTTTTGCTGGTTTGACCTGAAGAACGCTTTCGAGAAACACTTCAGGGGCACCTACAAGAGACCTGCCACAACAAGCGACCTGCAGGCATGTATCCAGAAGAAGGGCGAAACATCGAGGAATTTCCTCACCCGATGGTTGGCATGCAGAAACGAGTGCGAGAACGTTGACAACCGCACAGCAATGCACGCCTTCATTGGGGGCTTGCAGCGAGGAGGATTGCTGCGACACAAGCTAACTTGCTTGGTCAATGCAAATAAACTGACGTTGGACGACATGATCACCATCGCCAGCGATCACACTGCCGCCGATGACGACGCAGGCGGTGATCTCGCAGCTACAGCAATCCCCCTGCATCAACAAAAGAAGAACCGTGACAACGGTAGCAGCAGCAGCCATAAGCGCAAGAACCCTGATGACCAGAAGAGTGGCGGATCCGAGATGGTCGCCATGGCGTTTCAACGCGGAGGTTCAGGAGGCGGAAGAGGACGCGGACGTGGAGGCGGAGCCGGCAGGGGTCAGCAGCATACCTCCGAGGTCACAGCTGGCGGATCCCGCGCCCCGCAAACCTACGAGGAGTACAGAGACATGCCCTGCCTGGCCCATCTGGATCCGGTTACAGGGAAGTCCACTCACACCAACCGCAACTGCAAGTGGGTCAATGATCTAAAGAACGACCCGGAGGCAGGATACAAGCGCGCCCGGAAGCACCGCCCACGTGGCAAGGGAGGCAAGGGCAAGAACAAGGACAAAGAGGAAGATAGTTCCGAGGCGATGGATGAGGATGATAACTCGCCGGATCCCAAGGCAGGATCCGCAGGAAAATCCAACCCATTCGACAAAAAGAGCGTGGGGGCTTACCACACTTTCCTCGGAACCCCAACAGTCCGCGCTACCAAGTCAGCTACCCGGATCCTGAACGCCACAGTTCCGGCTGTGCCGCAGTATGTCAGGTGGTCGGAAATCCCGTGCACATTTGATAGGGAGGATCACCCTGCCATTGTGCCAAAAGAATGCTACGCCTTGGTTGTAAGTCCCCGCATAGACGGGTATGATTTCTCCAAGTGCCTCATGGATGGTGGAGCCAGCTTGAACATCATGTACCTGGAGACTCTAGAGCGGATGAACCTCACCAAGGAACAGCTCAAACACAGCAACACTGAGTTTCATGGCGTGGTTCCGGGTAAGAAGGCAAATTCCCTCGGCAGCATCACACTTCCCGTGGCCTTTGGCGATGTTCACAATTTCCGCGAAGAGAAGATCACGTTTGAAGTTGTGCCCTTCAAGAGCTCCTACCACGTCATCTTCGGCAGGCCCACCTACCACAAGTTCCACGCAAGAGCGTGCTACATCTACAACAAGCTCAAGATTCCGGGTCCTAAAGGTATGATTACCGTATCCGGAGACTACAAAAAGGCTCATGAGTGCGAGTTAGGCGAAGCCGCCTTCGCAGAGTCTGTGATATCTGGAGAGGAGCTGAAAGGCTACAGAGCCGCGGTGGATCCGACTGAGATGCAGACCACCAAGAAGCAGATCTCCGAGCAGAAAACCTCCTTCAAGGCCGCGATAGAAACCAAGAAGCACGACCTCATCAAAGGCGACTCTTCCAAGCAGGTTTCAGTCGGAGCCAACATGGACCCCAAATAGGAAGACGCGCTCGTCGAGTTCCTCCGCGCTAACATGGATATCTTCGCATGGCAACCTTCTGACATGTCCGGAGTACCTAGGGAACTCGCCGAGCACTACCTCAACATAAATCCGGGGGCTAAACCGGTGAAGCAAGCTATGCGACGCTTTGGAGATAAGAAGCGCCGCGCCATAGGAATGGAACTAGCTAAGTTACTAGAGGCAGGTTTTGTAATAGAAGTTATCCACACCGATTGGGTCGCGAATCCCGTCCTTGTACCCAAAAAGAACACTGAAATACTAAGAATGTGCATCGATTACTCTGGCTTGAACAAACATTGCCCGAAGGATCCGTTCCCCTTGCCGCGCATTGACCAAGTCATTGATTCGACGGCGGGGGCGGAACTTCTGTGTTTTCTTGATGCGTATTCCGGGTATCATCAGATCCGGATGAAGGAATCCGACCAAAAGGCGACTTCATTCATTACCCCGTTTGGCACTTACTGCTATGTTACCATGCCTTTTGGTTTGAAAAATGCAGGTGCCACCTACCAACGTACGATGCAGCGGTGCCTGAAGGACCAAATTGGCCGGAACGTGCACGCTTACGTCGATGACATCGCGGTCATGACCCGGAAAGGATCCGACTTGATCAGCGACCTCACAGAAACCTTCGACAACCTCCGCAGGTACAAGATGATGTTGAATCCGCTGAAGTGCGTCTTTGGCGTGCCAGCCGGAAAACTCCTTGGCTTCATAGTCTCTCACAGAGGCATTGAGGTTAACCCGGAAAAGATCAAGGCAATCCTGTGCATCAAACGGCCAACTTGTCTCAAAGATGTGCAACGACTAACTGGTTGCGTCGCAGCAATCAGTAGGTTTGTTAGCCGTCTTGGCGAGAAGGCGCTACCTCTGTACAAGCTGCTGAAGAAAACAGACAAATTTGTCTGGGACGACGCAGCTGACGCAGCTCTTCGAGGGTTGAAGGAAATACTCACCTCCCCACCTATCTTGGCAGCTCCAGCAGAGTCAGAGCCAATGCTCCTTTATCTGGCAGCTACCAACAAAGTCATCAGCCTCGTCATCGTGGTGGAGCGAAAGGAAGAAGGTCATGAATATGACGTCCAAAGACCTGTCTACTACATTAGCGAGGTGCTGACGGAGTCAAAACAAAGATACCCTCACTTTCAGAAGCTAGCCTATGGAGTGTTCCTAGGCAGCCGGAAGCTGAGGCACTATTTCCAAGAGCACCCAGTAACAGTTGTGAGCAAGGCTCCGCTGTCAACAATTCTCAACAACGCTGACGCAACAGGACGTACGGCTAAATGGGGCATCGAATTATCCGCCTTCGACATCGCTTACAAGCCTAGGACTGCGGTTAAATCCCAAGTCTTGGCAGATTTCGTCGCAGATTGGACAGAAGCTCCGGATGCAAGTCTGGAGCCGGAACCAGAGACATGGGTCATGCACTTCGATGGATCCAAGCAGCATCAAGGCTCAGGAGCCGGAGTCACCCTGAAGTCCCCTACCGGAGAAGAACTGCAGTACGTTCTGCAGATCCACTTCGAAGCTACAAACAACATGGCGGAATATGAGGCTCTACTACACGGTCTGCGCATCGCTAAGGAAATTGGGATCAAGCACATCATATGCTGTGGAGATTCCGACCTGGTGGCACAACAAGTAGCCGGAACCTGGAACGCCAGAAACTCCGTCATGGCGGCCTATAGAGACGAAGTTGATGAGATCGCCAAGTGCTTCCTCGGATACGAAGTCAAGTACGTCAGGAGAGACGATAACACAGCGGCAGACATGCTATCCAAGCTCGGATCCGGCAGGAAGCAAATTCCGCCTGGCATTTTCCTGGAGCATCTCCGGATACCCTCGGTGAAGGGCGCTAACCCGGAAAACCCAGAAGTGGCAGTATCTCCGGCTAGGGAAGTGATGGCTATCATTCCGGCTTGGACACAGCCTTTCCTGGATTACCTCATTGATCAGAAGTTGCCTGAGGACGAGGTCCTCGCAAGACAGATCGTCAGACGAGCAAGATCCTACACAATTGTTGATGGACAGCTCTACAAACGAAGTGCAGCAGGGGTATTTCTCAAATGCGTCTCCAATCAAGATGGCATTGAAATCCTCAGAGAGATCCACGCAGGGGACTGCGGGCATCATGCCGCCCCCAGATCGCTCGTTGCAAAAGCTTTTCGGTTAGGTTTCTACTGGCTCACAGCTAAAGAAGACGCTGACAAAATAGTCAAGACCTGCCGAGGTTGTCAGTACTACGCTACTCAACCAAACGCTCCAGCCCAAGAGCTGAAGACCATACCTATCACCTGGCCATTTGCGGTCTGGGGGCTCGATATGGTTGGTAAGTTAAAAAGATCATCTCCTGGCGGTTTTGAATACCTCCTGGTCGCTGTTGACAAGTTCAGCAAATGGATCGAGGCTAAGCCAGTGAGAAAAGCCGATGGTGCTACGGCACTAAAATTCGTCTGCAGCCTCGTGATGAGATTCGGCATCCCACACAGCATAATCACAGATAATGGCACAAACTTCGCTCAAGGAGAGTTGAGGGATTATTGTGAAACAATGGGGATACGGCTGGACCTTGCATCTGTGGCTCACCCACAATCCAATGGTCAGGTTGAAAGGGCTAACGGCCTAATATTATCAGGAATTAAACCACGCCTTGAAGAACCGCTGCGACGAGCAGCTGGAGCTTGGGCTGATGAGTTGGAAGCTGTTCTGTGGAGTTTACGAACTACCCCTAACAGATCAACAGGGTTTACCCCTTTTTTCCTGGTATACGGATCCGAAGCCGTGCTTCCCTCCGACATCATCCACGACTCACCGCGAGTTTCCGCCTACAATGAAGAAACAGCTGACGAGGCCAGACAGCTATCTGTGGACCTGATCGAGGAAGCTCGGAACTTAGCTGACCAGCGCTCCGCCATCTACCAGCAGAAGCTCCGACGTTATCACAGTCGTCGAGTTCGGAAACGCTCCTTCATGGCAGGAGACCTGGTCCTCCGCCTTCGACAGGTGAAAGACCATAAGCTGCAATCTCCATGGGAAGGACCCTTCGTCGTTAGCAAAGTGCTTCATAACGGGTCGTACTACCTTGTTGATTTCCGCGAGCTGAGGGATAGACCTGCTAACTGGCACCGGAAACGCAAGCGTGAGGATCCGGATGACATCTACGATGAAACAGATCGCCCTTGGAATATCGCACAGCTACGTCCTTTCTACACTTAGCATATATTTTTTCCGAGTTACAAACTATATTTTTTCCGAGTTACAAACTCTGTAATAGTTATACATGATCAATGAAATAAAGCTTATGGTTCACTCTCTGAGTCTTTTACCTCCTTTACTTGTTCATTTTTAGATCGTGTATGTTTTCCGACTAAAACCGCAGAGCTGGATTTTTCCGCCTAGGCGTGTATAAAAGTTGTGATTTTCAAAAATCGTCCTTTAGGACGTAAGCTTAAGTTTTCTGATTAAGTTGTTGTCTGTTGCGAACTCGTGGATTCCTAGTAGCGATTTCCGGCACCTATGCTTGGGGGCTTGTTTCCGCGGTTATTGACGGATTGCCATTGGGCTTCGTCGCCGCTGGCGAGTGTTTCCGGCTAAGGTCTTCCGGCTCGCGGAAGGTCAAGCGGGCAAGCCGGAAAACAACGAAATCAGCACTTGCTTTCCGACATAAAACGAAACATGCACATAACATTAACGGATAGCAGGATAAGTGTTTCCGCCCCATGCATAATCGTTTCGTTCCTAGCTACTTAAGAATTTAAAGTATTATTACAAACCCACTCCGGGGCCAAAATGATGCAATTTGTTTCATTGTTTAAAACAGGAACTCTACTCGGAGTCCTCCTCTTCAGATTGCTGGTAGGTGGAGCCGTCGTCGCTGTCACCAGATCCGGCTTCGGAGTCGTCACCAGAGTTTCCTCCGGAATGCTCGCCGCTTGACCCGGATCCTTCCCCATAATACTCCGGCTCACCTGCTTCCTCCTCAGCATCGGAAAATCCTTCGGGCAGATCGTGCTTGTTATACCAGAACGAGTGATCCACTCGCCTGACAAACAACTGCTCGTAGCCTTCGGTCTCCGCGAGGAGGGCACCCATGTCGGAATCCTCGGGGGCTCCGCGTGCAACATCCGCCAGGTTGAGCGAGGGGAAGTGAGCCTTGCAGGTGGCCAGGACTAGGGAGGCGGCTCCGCGTGCTGAAGATTTTTGCCAGTCCTTGATGAAATCCGGCACCTGTTGCATAAGTTTGGTCATCGTGTCGATGATCGTGGTTTTGGCTTTCTTCAGAGACAGAGTCTTGGCAATTCCGCGACAGGCTTCGAATAACGCGTCGATTGAAATCCGCGCTTCATCGTATGCCTCCGTCCTCTTCAGGTTTGACTCTTTTGACCACTCAAAGCCGAGGCTTGCTGTGGAAGAAGGAGGTTCAGTTCCGTTAGAGAAAAGCATACAAGATGGTCGGAGCACGACGCGGAAAACGCTTACGGAAGATAAGTTTGTCAATGGCCTCCGCCTCCGCTTCCAGAACTCTGTTCTTGGATATCACGGAAAGCACGCGGCCCTGGCTTTTCTCCAGTTTTTCATTCAGCTCCGCCAGGTCGCGGGCATGCTTCTCGGAGAGCTCTTTCCTCGCCTCGTCTCCTTGCTGGAGGATTCTTGGATAAAGGCTTTGAGGGACTCGTTCTCCGCCTCAAGCACCTTGACCTTGGCGGAAAGCTCATCGAACGAGGAGTGCTTAGCAGCTTCTTCTGCAGGCAGCAAGTTGAACATATTATGCATCCTAAACAATTGTTAGCACAAAAAGTAAAAGACCCGGATCTCGTACCTTGAAGGCGGGTCTCAAGCAGCTGGAAATCTTTCTTGCTATTTTCCGCATGCTGGCGCAGCCTCGATTTCCGCGATCTGCTCTAGCACGTGCAGCAATCTTCAGTCGGATATTAAAATCTTGGGGGCTAGCGAGGATTTCAAAGTCTTGGCAAAAATTTTAAATTTCCGCCTCAGGTACATTTTGGGAAAGCATCGGCTAATACATGTTACACGGAACTATATCACCCAATGCTTGGGGGCTAGTATTACCTGCCGCACTTCCTTGTGCTTGGCGAAAAAATCCTTCAGGCTGTCCTCCAGGTCGGCGAGCTCTCGCATCTCCTCGTCCGGCTTTCCCCACACTTTGTTCAGCATGGCGGAAACTTCCGCGTGACGTTGTGCAAGGGTAAGCTTTTGGAGGGACGGAGTTGGTTGGAGGTTGACTCGAGTCGCGTTGGTAACTTGAAGGAGCTTTGCCTTTTGCTCCTGTTCTTCCCGCGAAAGCGGAGCTTGGCTGATCTGGCGGAGGAACGGGTGAGGAGGTCCCCTTGGCGGAGTCGCCATGGTGGGCGGGATCTTCAGGAAGGTCATCAAGGTCGATGACGTCTTTCGGATCCGGCTTGCTGGCAGATGAAGCCTGGGGCGGAAGTTCAACCTCAGGAGTAATTGGAAAGGAGGCCGGAGATGGCCTGGCTCTCTTCTTTGGGACCCTTGGGGCCTTGGGGGGCTGGCTTCCGGAGCTTCAGAAAAAACATAAAAGTTTGAGCGTGAAACCAGAACTTGGATCTCGGAAATAGGAGCTTACCCGGAAGGCTTGAAGAAATGCTGGATGGCAGGCTGCCCCTTGTTGCTGGTGTTAATCAGCGAGAGGCGCTTCTTTTCCGCCTCCGCTTCCGGGTAGCCGCAGTGCTAAGCACTTCGCGGGGCGTTTCGCATGGGGGCTGGAAGGAGCCGGCTTCTTCCTCTTAGCAGGGCGTGGGGCTTCAGGAGCTTCCGCCTCCGATGCGGCATCCGGATCCGTGTTACCGGTGGAAGGAACCGGAGGAGAGTTCCGAGTTCGTTTTCTTCAAGCGCCTCGAGCTAATGCAAAGTTAAACACTTAGACAAAAAGTAGATGCGAAGAGAAACAAAAGATTAAAGTCGAGACGACGTACCGCGGTTCCGGAATCGTTCGTATGAATGTCTTTATTGCACACGTGAACGTGAAGTTCACGTGGGATTTTGATGAGGAGCCGGATCCTCTTGTCGATGGCGTCGGCGGAAAGATTATCTTTTGTAGCGCGCATTGCGTCGTCGCGCCCTGTGAATTGGAACATCAGGCGGTCCCTATGTTGGAGCGGTTGGATCCGCTTGGTGAACCAGGAAAGGGTTAAGTCCTTCCCCGTCAGCCCCTCTTCCGTCAGCTTACAGATCCGCCTGACGGCGCGTGTGAGCTGGGGCGATTCGGAAAGGTGGGGGCAGTGCGACCATGCCGGAATCTCGGTGGCGGGGCAGTTCTTGAAAGGCGGCAGCTTCTTTTTGCTCGCGGGGTCAGAGACGTCCTTCAAGTAGAAGAAACCCCCGGACCAGTACCTCGCGGATTCGTGGCGGTCGGTGGGGGGTAGACGACCGGGCGGAGTATGAAGGTGATGGATCCAAGTTGCCAACTCGGAATGCCGGATCTTCTTGACAGAGAAAAAATATTGGAACAGAGAGAGCTCGGGGTTACCCGGAGATGGCCTTCGCAGAGGGTGACATGGTTGCTGATGGCAAGCACGCTATTCGGAGATATGTTGTGGGGTTGGATCCCATACGTCTTCAGAATCTCCAGGAAGAAGTCCGAAGGCGGAAAGGAAAAACCGCGCTCCACCAGTGCCTTCGTCAGCACCATCTCATCGTCCCTCGGAGCCGGAGCTAGTTCATCCGGAACTGACCTCCAGCTCCCGGGTTGCAGGAAGCCCTCCGCCTCGAGGTTCTTCAGCTCCATCTCGGTGGTGGTGCAGGGCCACCATTTTCCCTTAGCTTCGGAGTCTTGCGCTTCGACTTTGGCAACCTCTTCCCCTGGTGCTCCGTTTGACCCGCCCCGGAGGCTATCTCCGGGTGAGCAGAGGTCCCCTCAGCCTCCTTGCCGGAATCCTTTGAAGGATCCAGCCTGACTGGAACAAAGGGAGGAGGGGCGGAGGAGATTGGGGTCGCCATGATTGGTTCCGAGGTCGGAGGCGGAGTCGTTGAAGACATCTGAAGAAAAAGGGTTTGGCGGAAACTTTCTTTAGTCGGATCCCATGTCATCTTCCCCAAGTTCACCCCTACCAACTACGGCGCGAAAGTGAAGCTCGAAGACTTACCGTAATGGTGTATGCGGTGGTCGGAGTTGCCGGCGACAAGTTTTCGCGCGGTGGCTCACCGGAGTTAAGAACACGAAGAACACTGCGGTGGTGGGCTCGCTCCGGCGATGCTCGGCGACTATTCCGGCGGGTTCCGGCACGGCGGAGGAAGAGCTCACGGGCGGCGCTCGGCAGAGAGGTGAGAAGGGGGGTGAATGAGGGGTAAAGGGTCGACGGCGGATATTTATAGGCTGAGGGACGAGATTCGTGCTCCGCATCCTGTGGTCGGAACGCAAGCGTCGCGCCGTTGGATGCGTGACACGTGTCCCAAACCCTAACAGTAAAAATGGCTAGAGATAAGTTACCGCACAAATCGCGCGAAAATGGCGCCAGAATTGGCGGAACCGTTTGAGTCTGTTAAGATTCCGGGTAAAAGCGTGAAGATAAGCAGTTCACATTCGCAAGCAGGGGAGTAACCCGGAGACATGTTTAAAATGTCGATGGATGAAGTCCCGCAGGATGGGGGATTTTCCGACTAAAGGTTAGGAAAGAAGAAAATGTGAAGTTGGAGTTCTTCAAGTTTCTCCGCGTTACCAACGATGCCGGAAAACCTAAGGTACAAGCATGGCGGAAACTGCAGGTGAAACTCGGAGAACTCTGGGGGCTACTGTTGTGGGTATACTTCATGGGTGTACCATCGACAGTGCCTAGATCCGGCAAGCCCGGGTGGCCCACAGATGGTGATGAGGCATGTGGCCCATCGGGCGGCCCAGTTGCTGTTGATCATGAAGGAAGAAGTCCGGCCCAGGATCAGTAAGCCGGATCCGTACCGACATTAGGAGTAACCCGGATCCATGGAGGCCCATGAGGAACCCGGATCCAGTACGACGTATATGGAAGGCGGATCCGTGACGTGCACGGCAAGATATTGTACCGTAGCTAGGCTGTCTGTAATCCGGCTAGGACTCTCCATGTAAACCCTAGATCCGTGCGCCTTTATAAGCCGGATCCCGGGAGCCCTAGAGGCACAACCACAACTCATTGTAACAACGCGAAAGCGCCCAGATAATTCCAGACAAGCAGCAGTAGGCCCTGTCATCGTGCAGGTGTTCCGAAGCTGGGTAAATCGCGTACCACCGTCCCGTGTGCACTCCGCCCTATGGCCCCTACTTCTTCCCCTCGTGAGGATCCCTCCTCCGAGGTACCTCGATTCCGAGTGATCCCTCTTCCTCCGAGTTTCACTCGACGGGCAAACACACATGTGCTGCATAGTAATAATAAAAAAGTAGAAAAATCGACCTACGAATCTATGATTAAATAGGTTAAACTAGGGTTTTGCCCACTACTACAGATCAAGTTCAAAAATATCCAACTACTACTTCGATTTTGGGCTACTAATATAAAATTAAAATAAGTTGAACTAGTATTCCTCTAAAAAATCATTTTGGTATGCATTGTTTGATACTTTTCATAGCTATAGTGCATCACAAATTTATGATTTCATGCTTTGCTTTGCCAATTTCGATTTTTTCTAACCACCTTCTCTTTGATTTCAAATTTAGGTCAAACTATCGATGCCTACTATGTGTTCTACTTGAATTGGATGCAGCGTGCGCACATGTTTTGCCATTGTTTTGGGCTTCCACACATCTTTGGGGCATCCAAGTATTTAAGTTACCTTGTTTTTTTGAATTGTAATTCATACCCTTCCTCCCAATTTTTATGCCCATTTGAATCTTGGTCAAATCCTAAGTTTGACCAAGATTTGAACAAGTTTAAAACATGAAAATGAAAAGGTAAGCCTGAATCCTTCTTAGTCACTCTAAAATGAGAAGCTTTTGGGAGTTTTTTGAAATTTCCATGTTTGAAACCCAAAACCACTTCTCTTCATGCTTGACTTCATAAGACAGAGTTAATTTAGGGTTAGGGGTAGATACATGATTTGTCTAGTTTGTTGTTTAGACCTTGTTTATCAACTTGAATGCTTACTATATGACATAATAATACTATGTGCTTTGGTTTTCATTTTTTTGATTTTTTCTGAATTTTTATGCCCATTTGATCTTGGTCAAATCCTAGGCTTAACCAATATTTAAACAAGTTTAAAATATGAAAATGAAAAGGTAAGCCTGTATCCTTCTTAATTAGTCACTCCAAAATGAAGCTTTTGGGAAGGTTTTTGAAATTTCCATGTTTGAAATCCAAAACGACTTCTCTTCGTGCTTGACTTCATAAGACAAAGTTTAGGGCTAGGGGTAGAAACATGATTTTTCTGGTTTGAATATGTCTAGACCTTGTTTATCAACTTGAGTGCTTACTATATGACATAAGAAGGCTATATGCTTTGGTTTTTTTTTTGGAATTTTATGCCCATTTGAATCTTGATCAAATCCTAGGTATGGTTTGACCAAGATTTGAACAATTTTAAAACATGAAAATAAAAGGTAAGCCCGACCTGGATCCTTTAGTCACTCTAAAATGAAGCTTTTGGGGGGTTCTTGAAATTTCCAAGTTTGAAACCCAAAACCACGTACTTCTCTTCATGCTTGACTACATAAGACATACAGAGTTTAGGGTTAGGGGTAGATACATGATTTTTCTTGTTTGAATATATCTAGACCTTGTTTATATCAACTTTAATGCTAACTATATGACATAAGAAAACTATGTGCTTTGGTTTTTAATTTTTCTGATTTTTTATTTTGATGCACATTTGAATCTTTGTAAAATCCTAGGTTTGACCAAGATTTAAACAAGTATAAAACATGAAAATGAAAAGGGGAAGCCTGTATCCTTCTTAGTCACTCTAAAATGAAGTTTTTGGGATGTTCTTGAAATTTTCATGTTTGAAACCCAAAACCACTTCTCTTCATGCTTGACTTCATAAGATAGAGTTTAGGGGCTAGGGGATAGATACATGATTTGCCTAGGTTTGAATATGCATGTCCAAACCTTGTTTATCAACTTGAATGCTTACTATATGACATAAGAAGACTATATGCTTTTTTTCATTTTTCTGATTTTTTTAAATTTTTTATGCCCATTTGAATCTTTTGGTCAAATCCTTGGTTTAATTTGACACGGATTTAAACAAGTTTAAAATATGAAAATGAAAAGGTGGTAAGCAGGCATGGATCCTTCTTATATATATTAGTCACTCTAAAATGAAGCTTTTGGGAGGTTTTTGAAATTTCCATGTTTGAAACCCAAAACCACTTCTCTTCATGCATGTTGTTGACTTCATAAGATAGAGTTTAGGGGTTAGGGGTATAGATACATGATTTGTCTTATTTGAATATGTGTCAAGACCTTGTTTATCAACTTTAATGCTTACTATATGACATAAGAACACTATGTGCTTTAATTTGGTTTTTAATTTTTATATTTTTTTTGAATTTTGATGCACATTTTGAATCTTGGTCAAATCCTAGGTTTGACCGAGATTTGAACAAGTTTAAAACAATAAAATAAAAGGTAAGCCCGCCAGACTGGATCCTTCTTAGTCACTCTATAATGAAGCTTTTAGGGGGGTTGTTGAAAATGTAAGCATGTATCCTTCTTAGTACGTCACACCACAATGAAGCTTTTGGGAGGGTTTTTGAAATGTCCATGTTTGAAACCCAAAACGACTTCTCTTCGTGCTTGACTTCATAATTAAGACAAAGTTTAGGGTTAGGGGTAGAGATACATGATTTTTCTGGTTTGAATATGTCTAGACTTTGTTTATCAACTTGAGTGCTTACTATATCAAGTTGTGTCTGAGTCGAGTCAATGTTGAGTCGTTGAGTCACCTAGTATTATTATTATGGTGGTGTACTTGTGTTCATGTACTTGTTTCAGACAGGTATTGCTGTTTTGGTGAAGGAGACATGCATCATCCATTTTTGGTGGGGTTAATTGGTTCTAGGGTTAATTGGTTCTATGCCACTCCTCAATTCACAAGTTGTGTTTATGCCATTCCAAAAACTGAAGTTGTGTTTATGCCACTCTCAATTCTCAATACCCCCTTCTATGCCATTTTCAACAATACAACATGAAAACGGTTCAATAAATAGTCGTATTTCAGTTTATACTTTCGTATTGACCAAAATAAACCTGTGTTCAGATTTGGAGCGACTTTTGGGTGTTTCGGGCACACAAGAAATCCAAAATTTTCAAATTCTGGCAAAAATTAGAACTTCTCAGAAAAATCTAATTTTTTTATAGGAAATCAAAAACACTGAAACGAGTATACTATTTTAATTTGAGCCATTTATGTGCAGATTTGCATAAAAAGGCTGACATTTTCTGTTCTGTCTAGAAATTGGTAAAATTTTGTCCAAAAAATCAAACTTCTTCGAAAAATCTGATAATTTTACAGAATGTCAAGAACACTAATATGAGTCATCCAAGTATTTAAGTTACCTTGTTTTTTTTGAATTGTAATTCATACCCTTCCTCCCAATTTTTATGCCCATTTGAATCTTGGTCAAATCCTAAGTTTGACCAAGATTTGAACAAGTTTAAAACATGAAAATGAAAAGGTGAGCATGAATCCTTCTTAGTCACTCTAAAATGAGAAGCTTTTGGGAGTTTTTTGAAATTTCCATGTTTGAGACCCAAAACCACTTCTCTTCATGCTTGACTTCATAAGACAAAGTTTAGGGTTGGGGGTAGATACATGATTTGTCTTGTTGTTTAGACCTTGTTTATCAACTTGAATGCTTACTATATGACATAATAATACTATGTGCTTTGATTTTCATTTTTTTGATTTTTTCTGAATTTTTATGCCCATTTGATCTTGGTCAAATCATAGGTTTAACCAATATTTAAACAAGTTTATAACATGAAAATGAAAAGGTAAGCCTGCATCCTTCTTAGTCACTCCAAAATGAAAGCTTACATATACTCTTGGAATACTGTTTTGGGTGATTTGTCATTCAAAAATTTGGTATCATTCGGATCGGAGGAAGTATAGTTGGAGATGAATGGCCCACCAAGTCTCTGCCTCGAAGTTTGCTCTTTGACCAGATAAGTATTACTACTCGCGAGGTGCCGAGGAGACGGGGAGGCCAAATTTAAGGACTAACCTTTGCTCTTGCCGTCTTCCTCAGTTCACCACTTTGTTTACCTCTTGGAATACTACTTCGCCACCATGACCGGGAGCAAGTCTCGCCACAGAAGGGCTCGTGCGGCTGCGGCGAAGCTGAGGGAATCCCAGCAATGCCGTCCCTGTGCTGCTGTCGAGGTGCCTTCTGCGCAAGAGTCTTCAAGGGCGTCGCAGCCCGCGACTGCCACCTTCAGGCGATCCTCCGTTCTTGCGCATCTTTCTATGTCTTTCACAACTTATCATCCCCTCCTTTTCTTACCTTCTCTCAATCGTATATTCAGGTCGGGCGGCCTTAGTTTTCCCGCAGCCCTCCTGCCTGCGGAAACATCTTCCACGGAGCCAAGTTCTCAAAGCAGCGAGGTATAGACATTCGTGCAAATTGGGATTCCCATTTTCTCTTTCTTGGTACTTCTCTGGGTACACTTCTGATTTTGTGCTCCATCCCCATCTGATAGAAGCCCCGCTACGAGATCGGGCCCATTTTAGAAATGGTTATGGGCGATTTCTGCGTCGAGACGGCGGACAGAAGCGCCCTCGCCGATGAGTGCATGAGACTTTATTCTGAGCTCGCCACTGAGAAGATCCGGATTCGCATTCTCGACGATATCGCCATGAAATCGTTCACTGCGAGTAATGAGATCCAGCGGCGGAGCCTCGGCCAGGCGGAGACCATGGACAAACTCGCCGGACTGATCCTGAACCTCACGGTTAGGACGGACAAACTAGAGGCCGAGCTGTCACAGGAGAAGGCTCTCAACTCCGAGCTGAAGCGTCAAGCAGGCTCAAGGTAGATCTTGACCAGGTCACTGTGTACCACTAGCTGCAATCCTTGATGACTGCTGTGTCACCTGGCTTCCGAGTTTCTGAAGGTTAATTTTCGAAATTTTGTTCGTAAAATTGGCCTGTGGAAATGTAAACAAACTAGTACTCTTACTTTATTATATTAGTACTTGTGTCAATGTAGTAGTTGTGTCTGAGTCGAGTCAATGTTGAGTCGTTGAGTCACCTAGTATTATTATTATGGTGGTGTACTTGTGTTCATGTACTTGTTTCAGACAGGTATTGCTGTTTTGGTGAAGGAGACATGCATCACCCATTTTTGGTGGGGTTAATTGGTTCTAGGATTAATTGGTTCTATGCCACTCCTCAATTCACAAGTTGTGTTTATGCCATTCCAAAAACTGAAGTTGTGTTTATGCCACTCTCAATTCTCAATACCCCCTTCTATGCCATTTTCAACAATACAACATGAAAACGGTTCAATAAATAGTCGTATTTCAGTTTATACTTTCGTATTGACCAAAATAATCCTGTGTTCAGATTTGGAGCGACTTTTGGGTGTTTCGGGCACACAAGAAATCCAAAATTTTCAAATTCTGGCAAAAATTAGAACTTCTCAGGAAAATCTATTTTTTTATAGGAAATCAAAAACACTGAAACGAGTATACTGTTTTAATTTGAGCCATTTATGTGCAGATTTGCATAAAAAGACTGACATTTTCTGTTCTGTCTAGAAATTGGTAAAATTTTGTCCAAAAAAACAAACTTCGAAAAATCTGATAATTTTACAGAATGTCAAGAACACTAATATGAGTCTACTATTCTAATATGAGCCATTTCTGGGCACATATGATCCATTAAACATAGGTGCAAAGTACGGTCCAGATTATCTGAGAGTATGTACAAACTGTAGTATAGAGAAGTCGTTTTGGGTTTCAAACATGGAAATTTCAAGAACATCCCAAAAAGCTTCATTTTAGAGTGAGTAAGAAGGATCCAGGCTTACCTTTTCATTTTCATGTTTTAAACTTGTTTAAATCTTGGTCAAACCTAGGATTTGACCAAGATTCAAATGGGCAGAAAATTAAAAAAATCATAAAAATGAAAAACCAAAGTACATAGTCTTCTTATGTCATATAGTAAGCATTCAAGTTGATAAACAAGGTCTAGACATATTCAAACCATACAAATCATGTATCTACCCCTAACCCTAAACTCTGTCTTATGAAGTCAAGCATGAAGAGAAGTGGTTTTGGGTTTCAAACATGGAAATTTCAAAAACCTCTTAAAAATTCATTTTAGAGTGACTAAGAAGGATATGATGCAGGCTTCCCTTTTCATTTTCTTGTCTTAAACTTGTTTAAATCTTGGTCAAACCTAAGATTTGACCAAAAGATTCAAACGGGCATAAAATTCAAAAAAATCAGAAAAATGAAAAACAAAAGCATATAGTCTTCTTATGTCATATAGTAAGCATTCAAGTTGATAAGCAAGGTCTAGACATATTCAAACCAGAAAAATCATGTATATATCTGCCCCTAACCCTAAACTCTGTCTTGTGAAGAGAAGTGGTTTTGTGTTTCAAACATGGAAATTTCAAGAACCTCCCAAAAGCTTCATTTTAGAGTGTGACTAAGAAGGATCCAGGCTTACCTTTTCACTTTCATGTTCTAAACTTGTTTAAATCCTAGTCAAACCTAGGATTTCACAAAGATTCAAATATATGGGTATAAAATACAAAAAATAGAAAAATGAAAAACGAAAGCACATAGTCTTCTTATGTCATATAGTAAGCATTAAAGTTGATAAACAAGGTCTAGACATATTCAAACTAGACAAATCATGTATCTCCCCCTAACCCCTAAACTCGTATTATGAAGTCAAGCATGAAGAGAAGTGGTTTTGGGTTTCCAACATGGAAATTTCAAAAACCTCTTAAAAATTCATTTTAGAGTGACTAAGAAGGATGCAAGCTTCCCTTTTCATTTTCATGTCTTAAACTTGTTTAAATCTTGGTCAAACCTAAGATTTGACCAAAAGATTCAAACGGGCATAAAATTCAAAAAAAATCAGAAAAATGAAAAACAAAAGCATATAGTCTTCTTGTGTCATATAGTAAGCATTCAAGTTGATAAACAAGGTCTAGACATATTCAAACCAGAAAATCATGTATATATCTACCCATAACCCTAAACTCTGTCTTATGAAGTCAATCATGAAGAGAAGTGGTTTTGGGTTTCAAACATGGATATTTCAAGAACCTCCCAAAAGCTTCATTTTAGAGTGTGACTAAGAAGGATCCAGGCTTACCTTTTTCATTTTCATGTACTAAACTTGTTTAAATCCTGGTCAAACCTAGGATTTCACAAAGATTCAAATATATGTGTATAAAATATAAAAAATAGAAAAATGAAAACCAAAGCACATAGTCTACTGATGGCGTGTAACTCACACGTTCGTTGGGAACCCCAAGAGGAAGGTATGATGCGCACAGCAGCAAGTTTTCCCTCAGAAAGAAACCAAGGTTTATCGAACCAGGAGGAGCCAAGAAGCACGTTGAAGGTTGATGGCGGCGGGATGTAGTGCGGCGCAACACCAGGGATTCCGGCGCCAACGTGGAACCTGCACAACACAACCAAAGTACTTTGCCCCAAACAGTGAGGTTGTCAATCTCACCGGCTTGCTGTAACAAAGGATTAACCGTATTGTGTGGAAGATGATTGTTTGTAGAAAACAGTAGAACAAGTATTGCAGTAGATTGTATTTCAGTAAAGAGAATTGGACCGGGGTCCCGTTCACTAGAGGTGTCTCTCCCATAAGACAAACAGCATGTTGGGTGAACAAATTACAGTTGGGCAATTGACAAATAAAGAGAGCATGACCATGCACATACATATCATGATGAGTATAGTGAGATTTAATTGGGCATTACGACAAAGTACATAGACCGCCATCCAACTGCATCTATGCCTAAAAAGTCCACCTTCAGGTTATCATCCGAACCCCCTCCAGTATTAAGTTGCAAAGCAACAGACAATTGCATTAAGTATGGTGTGTAATGTAATCAACAACTACATCCTTAGACATAGCATCAATGTTTTATCCCTAGTGGCAACAGCACAACACAACCTTAGAACTTCACTGTCCCAGGTGTCAATGCAGGCATGAACCCACTATCGAGCATAAATACTCCCTCTTGGAGTTACAAGCATCTACTTGGCCAGAGCATCTACTAGTAACGGAGAGCATGCAAGATCATAAACAACACATAGATATAACTTTGATAATCAACATAACAAGTATTCTCTATTCATCGGATCCCAACAAATGCAACATATAGAATTACAGATAGATGATCTTGATCATGTTAGGCAGCTCACAAGATCCGACAATGATAGCACAATGGGGAGAAGACAACCATCTAGCTACTGCTATGGACCCATAGTCCAGGGGTAGACTACTCACATCACACCGGGGCGACCATGGCGGCGTAGAGTCCTGGAGATGATTCCCTCTCCGGCGGGGCCGGAGGCGATCTCTGGATCCCCGAGATGGGATCGGCGGCGGCGCGTCTCGGTAAGGTTTTCCGTATCGTGGTTCTCGGTGTGGGGGTTTCGTCACGGAGGCTTTAAGTAGGCGGAAGGGCAAGTCAGGAGGGGGCACAGGGCCCCACACCACAGGCCGGCGCGGCCAGGGGGGGGCCGCGCCGCCCTAGGGTTTGGGCACCCTGTGGCCCCACTTCGTTTCGTCTTCGGACGGAAGCTTCGTGGAAAAATAGGCCCTGGGCGTTGATTTCGTCCAATTCCGAGAATATTTCGTTACTAGGATTTCTGAAACCAAAAACAGCAGAAAACAGCAACTGGCACTTCGGCATCTTGTTAATAGGTTAGTTCCGAAAATGCACGAATATGACATAAAGTGTGCATAAAACATGTAGATAACATCAATAATGTGGCATGGAACATAAGAAATTATCGATACGTCGGAGACGTATCGCATCCCAAGCTTAGTTCGCTCGTCCGAGCGGTAAAACGATAACACAGATAATTTCTGGAGTGACATGCCATCATAATCTTGATCATACTATTTGTAAAGCATATGTAGTGAATGCAGCGATCAAAACAATGTATATGACATGAGTAAACAAGTGAATCATATAGCAAAGACTTTTCATGAATAGCACTTCAAGACAAGCATCAATAAGTCTTGCATAAGAGTTAACTCATAAAGCAATAATTCAAAGTAAAAGCATTGAAGCAACACAAAGAAGATTAAGTTTCAGCGGTTGCTTTCAACTTGTAACATGTATATCTCATGGATATTGTCAACATAGAGTAATATAATAAGTGCAATAAGCAAGTATGTAGGAATCAATGCACAGTTCACACAAGTGTTTGCTTCTTGAGGTGGAGAGAAATAGGTGAACTGACTCAACATTGAAAGTAAAAGAAAGGTCCTCCATAGAGGAAAAGCATCGATTGCTATATTTGTGCTAGAGCTTTGATTTTGAAAACAAGAAACAATTTTGTCAACGGTAGTAATAAAGCATATGTATCATGTAAGTTATATCTTACAAGTTGCAAGCCTCATGCATAGTATACTAATAGTGCCCGCACCTTGTCCTAATTAGCTTGGACTACCGGATCATCACAATGCACATGTTTTAACCAAGTGTCACAAAGGGGTACCTCTATGCCGCCTGTACAAAGGTCTAAGGAGAAAGCTCGCATTTTGGATTTCTCGCTATTGATTATTCTCAACTTAGACATCCATACCGGGACAACATAGACAACAGATAATGGACTCCTCTTTTATGCATAAGCATGTAACAACAATTAATTTTCTCATATGAGATTGAGGATATTTGTCCAAAACTGAAACTTCCACCATGGATCATGGCTTTAGTTAGCGGCCCAATGTTCTTCTCTAACAATATGCATGCTTAACCATAAGGTGGTAGATCTCTCTTACTTCAGACAAGACGGACATGCATAGCAACTCACATGAAATTCAACAAAGAGTAGTTGATGGCGTCCCCAGTGAACATGGTTATCGCACAACAAGCAACTTAATAAGAGATAAAGTGCATAATTACATATTCAATACCACAATAGTTTTTAAGCTATTTGTCCCATGAGCTATATATTGCAAAGGTGAATGATGGAATTTTAAAGGTAGCAATCAAGCAATTTACTTTGGAATGGCGGAAAATACCATGTAGTAGGTAGGTATGGTGGACACAAATGGCATAGTGGTTGGCTCAAGTATTTTGGATGCATGAGAAGTATTCCCTCTCGATACAAGATTTAGGCTAGCAAGGCTTATTTGAAACAAACACAAGGATGAACCGGTGCAGCAAAACTCACATAAAATACATATTGAAAACATTATAAGACTCTACACCGTCTTCCTTGTTGTTCAAACTCAATACTAGAAATTATCTAGACCTTAGAGAAACCAAATATGCAAACCAAATTTAAGCATGCTCTATGTATTTCTTCATTAATGGGTGCAAAGCATATGATGCAAGAGCTTAAACATGAGCACAACAATTGCCAAGTGTCACATTATCCAAGACATTTATAGCAATTACTACATGTATCATTTTCCAATTCCAACCATATAACAATTTAACGAAGGAGAAACTTCGCCATGAATACTATGAGTAGAAACCAAGGACATACTTGTCCATATGCAACAGCGGAGCGTGTCTCTCTCCCATAAAGTGAATGCTAGGATCCATTTTATTCAAACAAAACAAAAAACAAAAACAAACCGACGCTCCAAGCAAAGCACATAAGATGTGATGGAATAAAAATATAGTTTCAGGGGAGGAACCTGATAATGTTGTCGATGAAGAAGGGGATGCCTTGGGCATCCCCAAGCTTAACGCTTGAGTCTTCTTGATATATGCAGGGGTGAACCACCGGGGCATCCCCAAGCTTAGAGCTTTCACTCTCCTTGATCATGTTGCATCATACTCCTCTCTTGATCCTTGAAAACTTCCTCCACACCAAACTCGAAACAACTTATTAGAGGGTTAGTGCACAATAAAAATTAACATATTCAGAGGTGACACAATCATTCTTAACACTTCTGGACATTGCATAATGCTACTGGACATTAGTGGATCAAAGAAATTCATCCAACATAGCAAAAGAGGCAATGCGAAATAAAAGGCAGAATCTGTCAAAACAGAACAGTTCGTATTGACGAATTTTAAAATGGCACCAGACTTGCTCAAATGAAAATGCTCAAATTGAATAAAAGTTGCGTACATATCTGAGGATCATGCACGTAAATTGGCTTAATTTTCTGAGCTACCTACAGGGAGGTGGACCCAGATTCGTGACAGCAAAGAAATCTGGAACTGTGCAGTAATCCAAATCTAGTACTTACTTTTCTATCAAAGACTTTACTTGGCACAACAAAACACAAAACTAAGATAAGGAGAGGTTGCTACAGTAGTAAACAACTTCCAAGACACAAAATAAAAACAAAGTACTGTAGGTAAAAACATGGGTTGTCTCCCATAAGCGCTTTTCTTTAACGCCTTTCAGCTAGGCGCAGTGTGTATCAAGTATTATCAAGAGATGAAGCATCGTTATCACAAGCTCCCCCATCCATAGTGGTACTAAGGGCTTTGTCAATTTTAGGCCTATAATAATATTTCTTTGGTTTAGGCACTTTAGAGACATACATAAACTTTTGCTCCTTACCCACATAAGCTTTTTCTCTAAACTTTATAGATGAAAAGGTTGAACCCAATGTTCCCATAGCCTCTTCAAGTTCACTAATCCTTTGGGTTTGATTATCATGAATAGCACAAGATTCTAAGATGGCGATTCTCTCATTAATTCCACCTAGAGATTTATCAAGTTTATCAGTGCTATCAAGTAATGCTTTCAAAGTAGTATCAATAATTGGAAGGTTTTGCTCTATGGTTTCCAATTTTTTCATAACATCCTCAAGAGAGGTTTCAATTTTAGTTTCATTAACAGGTGGTGTTCCAAATAAACTCTCAATAATGCAACTAGCTTCTAAAGCGGGAGCGCCTAGGAAGTTACCTCCCGCGAGACAATCAAGAACATATCTATTCCAGCTAGAGATACCAACATAAAAATTCCTGAGTAGGATAGTGGTGGAGTGTTTCTTAGTGCACCTATTATGAGCATCACTAATTCTATACCAAGCATCTTTTAAACATTCTCCCCCTTGTTGCTTAAACGAACGAACTTCAACTTCAGGATTACTCATTTTAGCAGTAGTAAATAAAGCAAACTAGATAAAATAAATGCAAGTAACTAATTTTTTGTGTGTTTCGATATAGCAAACAAGATAGCAAATAAAGTAAAACTAGCAACTAATTTTTTTGTATTTTGATTTAGTGCAGCAAACAAAGTAGTAAATAAAACTAAGCAAGACAAAAACAAAGTAAAGAGATTGAGAAGTGGAGACTCCCCTTGCAGCGTGTCTTGATCTCCCCGGCAACGGCGCCAGAAATCTAGCTTGATGGCGTGTAACTCACACGTTCGTTGGGAACCCCAAGAGGAAGGTATGATGCGCACGGCACAAGTTTTCCTCGAAAGAAACCAAGGTTTATCGAACCAGGAGGAGCCAAGAAGCACGTTGAAGGTTGATGGCGGCGGGATGTAGTGCGGCGCAACACGGGATTCGGGCGCCAACGTGGAACCTGCACAACACAACCAAAGTACTTTGCCCCAACGAAGCAGTGAGGTTGTCAATCTCACCGGCTTGCTGTAACAAAGGATTAACCGTATTGTGTGGAAGATGATTGTTTGCAGAAAACGATAAACAGTATTGCAGTAGATTGTATTTATGAAAATTGGACCGGGGTCCACAGTTCACTAGAGGTGTCTCTCCCATAAGACAAACAACATGTTGGGTGAACAAATTACAGTTGGGCAATTGACAAATAAAGAGAGCATGACCATGCACATACATATCATGATGAGTATAGTGAGATTTAATTGGGCATTACGACAAAGTACATAGACCGCCATCCAACTGCATCTATGCCTAAAAAGTCCACCTTCAGGTTATCATCCGAACCCCTTCCAGTATTAAGTTGCAAAGCAACAGACAATTACATTAAGTATGGTGCGTAATGTAATCAACAACTACATCCTTAGACATAGCATCAATGTTTTATCCCTAGTGGCAACAGCACAACACAACCTTAGAACTTTCTGTCACTGTCCCAGGTGTCAATGGAGGCATGAACCCACTATCGAGCATAAATACTCCCTCTTGGAGTTACAAGCATCTACTTGGCCAGAGCATCTACTAGTAACGGAGAGCATGCAAGATCATAAACAACACATAGATATAACTTTGATAATCAACATAACAAGTATTCTCTATTCATCGGATCCCAACAAACGCAACATATAGAATTACGGATAGATGATCTTGATCATGTTAGGCAGCTCACAAGATCCGACAATGATAGCACAATGGGGAGAAGACAACCATCTAGCTACGCTATGGACCCATAGTCCAGGGTAGACTACTCACACATCACACCGGAGGCGACCATGGCGGCGTAGAGTCCTCCGGAGATGATTCCCCTCTCCGGCGGGGTGCGATCTCCTGGATCCCTCGAGATGGGATCGGCGGCGGCGGCGTCTTAGTAAGGTTTTCCGTATCGTGGTTCTCGGTAGGGGGTTTCGTCACGGAGGCTTTAGGCGGAAGGGCAAGTCGGAGGGGGCACGGGGCCCCACACCCGGCGCGGCCGGGGGCCACGCCGCCCTAGGGTTTGGGCACCTGTGGCCCACCTTCGTCTTCGGACTTGGAAGCTTCGTGGAAAAATAGGCCCAGGCGTTGATTTCGTCCAATTCCGAGAATATTTCGTTACTAGGATTTCTGAAACCAAAAACAGCAGAAAAAAGCAAGGCACTTCGGCATCTTGTTAATAGGTTAGTTCCAGAAAATGCACGAATATGACATAAAGTGTGCATAAAACATGTAGATAACATCAATAATGTGGCATGGAACATAAGAAATTATCGATACCGGAGACATAGTCTACTTATGTCACATAGTAAGCATTCAAGTTGATAAACAAGGTCTAGACATATTCAAACCAGAAAAATCATGTATATATCTACCCCTAACCCTAAACTCTGTCTTATGAAGTTAATCATGAAGAGAAGTGGTTTTGGGTTTCAAACATTGGAATTCCAAGAACCTCCCAAAAGCTTCATTTTAGAGTGTGACTAAGAAGGATCCAGGCTTACCTTTTCACTTTCATGTTCTAAACTTGTTTAAATCCTAGTCAAACCTAGGATTTCACAAAGATTCAAATATATGGGTATAAAATTCAAAAAAATAGAAAAATGAAAAACCAAAGCACATAGTCTTCTTATGTCATATAGCAAGCATTAAAGTTGATAAACAAGGTCTAGACATATTCAACCTAGACAAATCATGTATCTACCCCTAACCCCTAAACTCTGTCTTATGAAGTCCAGCATGAAGAGAAGTGGTTTTGGGTTTCAAACATGGAAATTTCAAAAACCTCTTACAAAATTCATTTTAGAGTGACTAATTAAGAAGGATGCATGCTCCCCTTTTCATTTTCATGTCTTAAACTTGTTTAATTCTTGGTCAAACCTAAGATTTGACCAAAAGATTCAAACGGGCATAAAAAAATCAGAAAAATGAAAACCAAAGCACATAGTTTTCTTATGTCATATAGTAAGCATTCAAGTTGATAAACAAGGTCTAGACATATTCAAACCAGAAAATCATGTATATATCTACCCCTAACCCTAAACTCTGTCTTATGAAGTCAATCATGAAGAGAAGTGGTTTTGGGTTTCAAACATGGAAATTTCAAGAACCTCCAAAAGCTTCATTTTAGAGTGACTAAGAAGGATCCAGGCTTACCTTTTCATTTTCATGTTTTAAACTTGTTTAAATCCTGGTCAAAACTAGGATTTGACAAAGATTCAAATATATGGGCATAAAATTCAAAAAAAATAGAAAAATGAAAAACCAAAGCACATAGTCTTCTTATGTCATATAGTAACCATTAAAGTTGATAAACAAGGTCTAGACATAAGCAAACTAGACAAATCATGTATCTACCCCCTAACCCCTAAATCTTATGAAGTCAAGCATGAAGAGAAGTCGTTTTGGGTTTCAAACATGGAAATTTGAAGAACATCCCAAAAGCTTGTTTTAGAGTGACTAAGAAGGATCCATGATTACCTTTTCATTTTCATGTTTTAAACTTGTTTAATCTTGGTCAAACCTAGGATTTGACCAAGATTCAAATGGGCACAAAATTTAAAAAATCAGAAAAATGAAAAACCAAAGTACATAGTCTTCTTATGTCATGTAGTAAGCATTCAAGTTGATAAAATGGTTCATGCCGGCGTCTTAGCTCCTAAAAAAAATTATACACCAATTGATTTGACGAATTGATGATTTACTCTAGTCTGCTTCTAGACCATGCAGCTAGCGAGTATTCATATGTACTGCATGGAGCCCCCAACTTTTGACTTCCCGTGTCGGAAAAGGCCTGTTTAATAATGTGGGGCAGTGAGGTATCCCGAAGTATCTAGAGGGTTCCAGTGTTTCAGGCTTTCAGCATCGCCAGTCCAAGGGAAGGATGGGTGACGAATCCGTGCATTCACAGCCGTTAGATCTGAAGAGTCCTTGTATGATGAGCGGTAGATAGCACCTCTAAGCTGCAAATCAACAGCTTCAATTACTTCAAATGAGCATTGGCCGGAAGGCTGACAGAGTGAAAAAATTCAAATTCAAAAACTCATGTATAGAATAGAAAAAAATAAAAAACATGTAGATAGAATAGAGGTATAGATAGATTAGCCCAAAAAAGAAGAGGACGGGGAAATTTCGAACGCTCGCCTTTAACTCAGCAGACACCTCCCTCGCGCACCTAAACTTTCGAACGCGCGCCCAATATTTCGAACGCTCGCCTTTAACTCAGCACCCAGCCCACCTTGTTCTTCTCTAGACACCTCCTTCGGCGCCCTGTTCTTCTCTAGACACACCCTCGGTGAACCAGGCCGCGCACCAAAACTTCCCCACGCTGTCTATCAGCCGCGTCAGCCGGCGACTGCTGGTGGCGCCGTTCTTCTCCAGCCGCACCGGCAGGCGCGGTCAGCTGGTAGATCCTCACGGTATGCATGCTATCTTCAGGCCTGGGCAAGTACGATTCATTATAGCTCAATCGAAGTCAGTCGCCGTCGCCCAGCCCTTATAAGTTCGTTAGTTCGTTCGAATCGATCGGTTGATATTGTTTTCCTCTCGATGTGTTTGTTTGACATTGTTTTCCGCTTTACCTATTTGCTCGAATTCGTCGTACTGTACACTGCTTGTTTGTAAGGCAAAGAGGAAATCATATCATGGCTTATCATCATGGGTATAACCTTTTTAGCTAGATTTTGCTGTTTGGGATCTATGATCCTTTTAGTTGCTGCTCTCCAGTAACATTTTCCCTCTTTTTTATTACAGTGAAAAATACACAGCGAGGAAACCACTGTCCAGCCTAAAAAAATAGACCTCAGTTGGTTTGCTGAAATCGGCTCAAATAACGTGGCATTTAGTTATATAGTTTTATATTCGACCTGTTTGCTCAGATATGTTGGTTTACATTCATACGCAACCTGTTGGGCAAGTATGGACACAGCTTCAGTGACTTTCAGGTCAAAATTCCAGCGGTTGAGTGATTTTTGGTTGGATCCATTCCTGTGCGTTCGATCGGCTTTTGATGGCTGTTATTGAGACAAAGTCATGGCTGGACTTTTGACGCAGCTCCAGTGACGTTCAGGTCAAAAGCCCAGCGTTGACTTTGGTTCAATATCAGCCATCCAAAGCCAATCGAACACACATGAATGTATCCAACCAAAAATCACTCTACAATAAGTCGTTTCCAGACTAAAACAATGTTTATTCCCAAACTATTTTTTTTGAATCCGACCAATCTTTCCCGGAATGCAGAAGAAATATATAAGATTTACTGGAATGTTGTTCTTTTTACTGGACAGTTTGAATTTTAAGTTTAAAGTTGGTTGTAAAACATAAAATGAGGTTTATTGATAAACAATATGGCTGAATCTGATGAAACTCCCCCAGAATGCATAACCCGACATATAAGATTTACTGGATTTTTGTTTCAAAAACTTCTAGGCAGTACGAATTTTAAGTTTAAAATTTTCTCGTGAAACTTAAAATGGTAAATTTTGGATCCATTCTCGTGCGTTCGATTGGCTTTTGATGGCTGTTATTGAAACAAGTGTTAATTGGTTCTATGCCACTCCTCAATTCACAAGTTGTGTTTATGCCATTACAAAAACTGAAGTTGTGTTTATGCCACTCTCAATTCTCAATATCCCCTTCTATATATGCCATTTTCAATACTCCACTATAATAAATATAGCATATCTATGATAGTACTCTATGATACCACCCACTATGCACCCATGTTCCAAACACCACTCCCGCTGACTGTACCTTATTGTATCGAGCGATAAGCTTGATGAGCAACCCAAACAAACAAACAAAAGACTGTACCTTATTGTACTTGCTCTTACCCGTATCTTCTCTTTCTCTTTCATCGCGAGTGCAGCTAATTCAGTTAGTCTTCCAATGAATATTAATATTTTGTCTCAATGATGTCATGTTTCGACTAACAATTAGCACTTTTGAATTCTTAGATTGCTTTTTCACACGATGCACTTCTTTTAATTTATTTTACCACATTTCAATGTGAACCTTGACCAAATAAATAGGACAACAATATCACGATCATATAATACATAAGCAGCATTGTTAGAATCGTGTTGGAAAATACTTTCTAATGATACCAGTTTTATATCAATTTTTTTTATATACTTCATCCTGAAAAATATGTTTCAACTTCATCAAAACTTGCATGTATCTGCAAACTAAACTCATCTAAATACATGTATATCTACATAAAATTGAAACATCATTTTTAAATAGAGAGATATAGATTAATATTTTTTCGAAGATAAAATACGAAAAACAAGGGTGCATTGTTTATTGAAATGGAGTGAGTAGTATATATAAAATCATTTTAGTTGCCAATGATCATGTTGAGGGCCTCTATTTCTTGTTTTGCTCAGGCCCTCCGTATTCTCAGGTACGGCCCTGGTGGTCTATGAACCTGTATGTAATCTTATTACTTTTGGCTTCTTTGCACTGCTAATAGATCGGCGGAATTACGGCAAAAAAGAAGAAAGAATGTGTTGGTATTGTATTGCTTTCGATAGATCTGTTCGCCCCTCCCCCCCAAGCATTTACAGATGGCACAAGAGATTCAAGGATGAAATTGCTCTCCTTGTTCATAAGGCAAAGAGGAAATCATATCATGGGTAGAACATTTTATATATATTTTGCTGTTTGGGATCTATGATCCTTTTAGTTGCTGCTCTCCAGCAACTTTTGTACATATTTCCCTCTTTTTATTAATAAAAAAATACAAAGTGGGGAAACCCAGTGGTCAGCCTAAAAAAATCTGTTCGCTAGGTAGCCGTAGTTTTGCACTCAGTTCGTTTGCTGAAATCGGCTCAAATAATGTAGCATTTATAGTTTTATATTCGACCTGTTTGCTCAGGTATGTTTGCTTACATTCGTAGGTGACCTGTTTGTTGAAATAGCTTATCGCTTCTCTGACCATCTATCTCCTCAACAGATGGACAGAACTTGGATATTATTTCACTCATTAAACACACCAACATATTTGAGTGGTATTGAAGACTTCATGAAGCACGTTAGTGATTTTACTGACGGCGACAAGACAAAGGAAGTGATTTGTCCATGCCGCGTATGTTTGAATATTGGGTCCAAGCCTCAACATGTAGTCTCAGATCATTTATTCGTTTATGGGATGGACCAGACATATATCAGGTGGATTAACCATGGTGAACACTATGATCAGCCTGACATTATTGATCCTCTTTATTCTGATGGTTATCAGCCTGAAGATCTCGTCCAGGATGAGGCTACTGCTAATTTGTTACGGGATCTGTATCCATATGCAAGCCAACAGCCCCATGGTTATCACAAAAAGCCTCTTTTCCATGACCTGATAGAAGATGCTAAGCGCTTAGTGGCCCCTGGTTCTGTTGTGTCAAGATTCGAATTAATTGTGAAATTACTTCATGACAAGTCATACCAGGGGATTACCAATAAAGCGTTCAATGCAGTTGCGAAGACATACAGCGATGCACTCCCTGGGGCTGGACTGCCAAAATCCTTTTATGAGGTGAAGCAGTACATCAAGGTACTGGGACTTGGATATGAGAAGATTGATTTTTGCAAAAATAACTGTGCACTGTTTTGGATGGAGTATAATGACCTCGATGAATGTCCAGTATGTAAGGAATCAAGATGGAAACATGATGGAGCTGGTGGTAAGAAAAAGATTCCTTGGAAGGTTCTGAGATACTTTCCACTTGTACAAAGATTGCAGAGGTTGTTTGCTTCAGAACAAACATCTCGGGAAACAAGATGGCACAAAGAGATTCTCACGCCCGACCCTGATTTACTGAGGCATCCTGCTGATGGCGATGAATGGAAGCAATTCGACCTGGATCATCCAGATTTTGCTGCAGATCCAAGGAACCTGAGACTTGGCCTTGCTACAGATGGATTCAACCCATTTGGCAACATGAGCAACTCGTATAGCATGTGGCCAGTACTAGTTACACCTTACAACCAGGCTCCCTGGACATGCACCGATCAGTCGAACTGTATGATGGCCTTACTCATCCCAGGTCCCAAATCTCCTGGGAAGGATTTTGATGTGTTCATGCAGCCTCTTATTAGAGACTTGCAAACATTATGGGAGGGTGTCCCTACACGGGATGTGTGTCAACCTAAAGAACAAAATTTTCTATTACGTGCTGCTGTACTGTATTGCACCCATGATTATCCAGCTTTGGGCACTATGTCAGGCAGAGTAACATCAGGTTATAATGCATGTGTTCACTGTGATACTGATCAGCTGGCAGTGAGGATAATAAACAAGATATGCTATATGGGCCATCGCCGTTTCCTTCCATTAGATCACAGTTTCCGAAAAAATAGAAAAAAATTGCAATTTATTGGTGATCAGGCCTGTAAAAAGACTAAACCGCAGCACTTTAAGAGTCACGAGTTGGAGGCGCACCTAGAAGCGGTCAGAAATGTTAAACCAGGAAAACCACCAGCCGCCACAGCAGGTACAGCAGAGAAGAATACAGAAGATGCAGCAGCAGTAGTAGCAGATAGAAAAAGGAAGAAGAGAGGAGATGAACTGAGTCTAGCAGCTACCAAAAGGAAGATGGGAGGTGAAATAGCAGCATGTACCAAGAGGAAGGAAATGGAAAATGATAGACCGAGAATATTTTATAAGCGCAGGACCACTCTTTGGGACTTGCCGTATTGGGCTGGTAAGAAGCTTCGGCATAATATTGATATCATGCACATGGAGAAGAATATATGTGACAGCATTGTCGGCACATTACTCAACATTCCATCCAAGACAAAAGATAGCTCAAATGCTAGGATTGATTGTGCAACATTGAATGTTAACAGGCACTTGCAACTGGATCGTAATGACAAAGTGAACAAAGGCAAGGAAAAACATTATAAATTTCGAGGCGCGGAATTCACATTGCCGATGCCTAAAAGGAGATTATTTTGTGAGTACCTCCGAGGTGTGATGTTCCCGTTCGGATTTGCTTCCAACATTGCAAATTGTCTCAATGCTGAAGGAAACAAGCTCCAAGGGTTGAAAACTCACGATTGTCACATCCTGCTGCAAAGGCTTTTAGCTATTGGCATTAAAGATTTAGTGAAGCCAAATATGTACAACGTGATTGCAGAGTTGGGAAGGTTCTTTAGGGAAATATGTAGTAAAACTCTAAGCAGAGCTGTTGTAGAACGTCTTAAGGTGGACATAGCAGTAATCCTGTGCAAGCTGGAGCTGATATATCCTCCAGCCTTCTTTGATGTGATGGTGCATTTGGCTGTTCATCTACCTGATGAGGCACTTTTAAGAGGTCCGGTACAGTATGGATGGATGTACCCTATAGAACGTCGACTGTGCACTTTCAAGAATACAGTTAGGAACAAAGCTAGACCGGAGGCTTGCATTGCAGTGGCGTATATTGCTGCTGAAGCATATACATTTGCCTCAAGATATATTCCTGATATTGAGACCAGATTCAACCGGGGTCGCAGAATTTTGGAAGTTGGAGGATCTGTTTTTAATCATGGTGTTGAGCTAATAGGAAAGAGGACCGAAAAAACATTAGAGCAGTCTGAATTTGAACAGCTGTCTTGGTATGTGCTGAATAATGCTACAGAGGCTGATGAATATGTTAAGTGAGTACTATGCACACGAAATACTCAGTTCCTCGCATATACTATGAACTTGTATCAAAATGAAATATATTCAGCTGACTTGGCTATGTTTTGCAGGTTGTACATGGAAACGAATGGAAAGCTATCGGCACGTGGGAGTGGGTTTCAGGACTGGTTTGAGAAATATGTAAGATGTTCAATTGCACTCTGACTTGTCTATGTGTTTTCACATGAGATGACCTCTTGTCTATTTTGTAATCGTAGATCTCGAAACTCCATGCGGAGAATCCAGGCGCTGTTAGTGCTGATCTCCTTGTCCTATCACGTGGTCCAGATAAGAGGGTGTTGGTAGCTGCAGCTTGCAATGCCAATGGTGTCCATTACAGCTCCTATGAGCGTGAACAACATTTGAAGACACGAAATAGTGGCATCACAACCAGTGGAGATCACTTGACAACCAGAAAGAAGAGATCAGAGTCATTTGACCATTATGGTCACATAGAAGAGGTTATTCAGTTGTTCTATAGTGATAAGGTTACTGTCCGATCTGTGGTTCTATTTAAGTGTTATTGGTACAACCAAGATCCAAACAAGGGCAAAGGTGCCAGAAATGATGGGTATTTCATATCAGTTAATACTACTGCTCAGTGGTACAAGGATGATCCTTATATTTTGGTACCTCAAGCGGCCAAGGTACTTTTCTTGGAAGACAGATCTAGAAAAGGATGGCAGTATGTGCAAAAGTTTGTGGCAAGGAACATATATGATTTGGATGAGAATGCGGATCCAATAATTGGTGCCCAGCAAGATGATTTCGCTGGTTGTATGCAAACTAAAGTTGCTGACATTGATGAAACCTCGTTGGATACAGGTATCCCTGCACATGATGGAGAAGTAGATTTCACTGTTGAGGTTAGCATAGTCGACAAAGAGATGGATAAACTGAAGCTACCTGGTGAATCTCAGGAGGAGAATGGACACGACGAGCAGGATGAGACCATGCACGAATATCAGAATGAAGACGGAGGTGATGATGATGATGATGATGATGATGATGATGATGATGATGATGATGATGATGATGATTAGACTCTTGTCTCTGTATCATGCTGTGAGATGAAGAACCATGATTTGTTTTGATTTTTCTATTTGGAAAATGTATGAGTCCTGAAGACAATTATCTGTTGGATTGTAATCCCATGATGACTAATTATTTATGTTTGTTGTCCTACTAAAAGTTGGTCAAACTTAATTGTGTGGAAGTAATCCCATGCTGTTTGATTCATAGGGTCATATCCCATAGGAAAATAGAATGATAATAGATCAAACTAATGCAGAATATCTTATAACCACAATCAAATAGAATTTCTCTTGACATAGGATTCAAGTTGGCATGGCATCCCTATCATACAGGGGTTTTATTCATACTATGCTACAAATCGAAAATAAGATGGGTCAGCACTTTATCGCGGCAGATAGGGCAGCTGGCGTTCGTTACAAACCAGGAGAAGATGCACTTCCTATGGAACGGGTGTTTGCATCCCCGGAGACGCACCGTTGTGCGCTGCGACAGCCCCAGCATGCATATGCTGCAGTGGCCGTCCTCCGGCGCAACTAGGACCCAACTGTCCTGCAGCGCCGGCAAGTTGACGATGAGCCGGTGGTCCACCCTAAGGGTGAGGTCGAAGTGGAGGCCACCGAGCCGACGACACGCCTGCTGCCACATCAGGTGCATAACATCGTAAGGCATGATGATGTCCCACTCCTCCTCCGTGAGGTTCAGGTTCTTGAGCAGCCATACACGGGCAAGAATCTCGCGCATAGTTCGCACGACATTGCCCCCACTACGCAGCTCCCTCGGAGGCAAGCCAAGATCCAGCACCACCTCTTCGCAGGGTGTAGTGGTGATATCGTCCTCATCCAGTGGGGCAGGGAGGGGGCCGGCCATCCTCCTGAGCTCGTACGTCCTCGAGAAGAAGATGTGCACTGTCATAGTGTACGGGGACGCCTCGCCCTCGCCCACGGCCGGCGGCTCGCCGACGGAGAAGTCGGTCGTGCTTGCCGACACACGGCAGGCACGGAAGACATGTGGGCCAGACTCGATGATGCGCTCGCGTGAGGAGCGCTCTAGTAGGGGCGTCGCCGCCATTGGGGATTCTTCGGAGGGCTGTAGACTGGCGGCTAGTCGACGGTGAGGTGGTTGGTGTGAGATCTCTGGGATGAGGCCAGGGGAAGTGGGCGAAGTGCTCGGGACTAGGGACTGCCCTCAACTTTCCGCAGTAGTATGATAATAATTGGTGGACGAGGGAGACTAGTCCAGAGACTACCCAAAGTTGATAAATCATGTTCGAGGGAAAATGCCCAAGATTTATTATCAAAATTCAAGCTAATTTCGCCGATTTTGTTCTGCCGTTCATTAGACATCATCCAACGGCCTTGGTCTCTGGGATTCGCTGCTACAGTGTCATCTACTATTTTCTACCCAATTCCAGAAACATCCATAAAGCTAGTAGATAGCTTTCCTGCTTGTTGGCCCCACCCCATTTTTTTAATCTTTTCTTCCTTATCCCCTTCGCTCATGCTAGCAGCTACTTGCAGCCATTGCTACACCAGCGAGGTGATCTCTATGATAGGCACGGTTTTAGTAAGACAGCAAGTTGTAGATAGCTAACCATGAGACACATGCCTCTCTGGTTGAGACTGAGCTCGCTCTTGTGATTGGGCTCCAATGGTCGAGGTGAGTCACAGCTGCAATGACAGAGGTTTGTGCTGAATTAATTAGCACAGAGGCGTAACTAGCACTAGATGGAGAAGGCATAGTACACATATCGGACACGAAGTCGCGTCTGGCGAGCAGCTCGCATTCACTTGCATCAGTGCGGTACAACAAAGATGATGAAGAAGGATTGGAGCTTTGAAGGTAGTCAGAAAAGTTACAAAAAATAATACGTGCAAAACTTAACCTGTATAAACGCACATGCATGGATAATTTTACATTTCTGCATGAGAAAGACATGTCAATTTTCAGTACGACATGGTTTGATTTGTCAAATTTGATGCTCCTTAATGCATTTTAAGTGAAAATTACAGGTTTATTCATTATAATTGCCGATTTTTAACGTTACGTGCAGCTGACTAGCAAACTATAAGTGTGTGATTGCTTGCTTCCAAAATAAGGATATGTAATCATTTTGTATAAGGTAGTACCAATTAGTCGTTATATTGCAGAACTTAAAGAGTTTTGAGAGATTCAACTCGTTGCTACTCCATAAGAATGGTCATGTTGACAAATTTGATCCAGTGTTGAACAGAGCCAGAAACATTTCAAAAACTTGAGCATGGAAGAGGCTAGGGGTAAATGCCCCAAGGCCAGCCGAGCCTATCGTAGGTGCCGTCCCGAGGAGGAAGTACCTTAATTTGGGGCGCGCGCGGACGCTGCGGTACCCCGAGCTCGAGACGCCGCCGTACCGGTAGCTCGACCCGCGACGAGGCATGGCGGCGGCGGCGGAAGCGGAGCGGCGGCGGCGGAAGGTAAAGCTCCTGCTGACAAACATATTAGGCACAAATGGGCAACCTTCAGTAACCCATGTTCCATTTTTTTTGTCAGGATAACCCCATGTACCACCTTCCCAATAGAAAAAGTACTGTTCAACCTTCCCCTGTTGGGCCCAATATTTCACTTTTGGGTTGCCAAGGAACATCTACATGGTAATTGTTATCGGTCTACTTGCTCCGGCTGTCGAAGCCCAATAACTACAAATGGGCCTTTCTGCTCATGCAATTTCGGCCCTTTTCTAATGAAACACAGATCCTATGATTGGCAAATAAAAATACACGGAGATTCTACATAAAAGTTGTTTTTATTTATTTTGAATTATAGGGTTCCAATTTTTGAAACTGCTCATGCCCAATATGAAAATCCTTGATCGCTCCATACCCACATGGATAACGGTATTTTTAAAAATTCATAAAGTGGATTTGAAATTTAAAACATATCCTAATAATTCCTTGATTTAATCTATCAACTTGCAAGATCTTGGAGCCAAAGAGCTTGTATTAGTCTGCGAAAATAATACTGATAAACCTGTCGTTAACAAGAAATGAAGGTTTATCGTTCAGAGAGGATGCCATGTGGGACCCATGAGACAGTAGCGTCCTCAACGTTTCAAAGAAAAAGGCAAGTAGCCCGAAAATAGGGGTAAAAAATAAATCCTACAAAGGAAACATTTATAGTTCATAGAGGCTGACATGTGGGACCGATCTGCCAGCTGCATCCTCATCATTTCGAAGTCGGCAGGGATCAGAAGAAAAAGGCAAATAGCCAGAAATTAGGGGTCAAAAATAAATCCAAAAAGGAAACTTTTATTCTTAATAGAGGATGACATGTGGGACCGACCTGCCAGCAGCGTCCTCATCGTTTCAAAGGCCGCAGGGGATCAAAAGAAAAAGGCAAATAGCCAGAAATTAGGGGTAAAAAATAAATCCAACAAAGGAAAGGTTTATTGTTCATAGAGGCTGACATGTGGGACCCATGAGCCAGCGGCGACCTCAATTTCAAAGGCGGCATATGATCGAAAAGAAAAAGGCAAGTTAGCAAAAATCAGTGGGTAAAAAAAATCTAAGAAATGAAACTTTATTGTACAGTCCCATGAGCCAGCACCTTACTCAACGTTTCAGTGGCGGCATGAGATAGAAAGAAAAAGGAAAGTGACCAAATATCAGGAGCAAAAAATAATCCAAGAAAAGAAACTTTTATTGTACATAGAGGATGACATATGGGTCCCACTTATACAAGCTCTTTCGCTCCAAGATCTTGCAAGTTGATTGTACATAGAGGATGACATGCGGGCCCCTTGTGTCAGCAGCTTACTCAACGTTTCCAAGGCGGCAGGGGATCAAAAGAAAAAGGAAGTAGCCAGAAATTAGCGGTCAAAATAACTCCAAGGAAGGAAACTTTTATTGTTCATGGAGTATGACATGCGGGACCCATGCGCTAGCAGCTTCCTCAACGTTTCAAAGGGGGCATGAGATGGAAAGAAAAAGACAAGTGACCAAATATCAGGAGCCAAAAATAATCCAAGAAAAGAAACTTTATTGTACATAAAAGATGACATGCGGGTCCCATTTTGCAGCAGCGGTGTCAACGTTTCAAATGCGGCTTGAGATCAAAAGAAAAAGAGTAGCCAGAAATTAGGGGTAAAAAAACTCCGGAAAGAAAGTTGATTGTACATAGAGGATGGCATGCGGGTCCCATGACCCAGCACCTTACTCAACGTTTCAGAGGCGGCATGAGATCGAAAGAAAAAGGAAAGAGACCAAATACCAGGAGCAAAAAATAATCCAAGAAAAAAAACTTTTATTGTACATAGAGGATGACATATGGGTCCCACTTATACAAGCTCTTCCGCCCCAAGATCTTGCAAGTTGATTGTACATAGAGGATGACATGCGGGCCCCTTGTGTCAGCAGCTTAATCAACGTTTCCAAGGCGGCAGGGGATCAAAAGAAAAAGGAAACAGCCAAAAATAAGAGGGTGAAAAAAATCAAGAAAAGAAACTTTTATAGTATCGAGGATGACATGTGGGTCCCATGAGGCAGCAGCTTCTCAACGTTTCAGAGGCTGCATGAGATCGAAAGAAAAAGGCAAGTGACAAAAAAAAGGGGGTAAAAATCCAAGAAAAGAGACTTGATTGTACATAGAGGATGACATGCGGGTCCCACCAGTCAGCGCTTACTAACGTTTCCAAGGCGGCAGGGGATGAAAAGAAAAAGGAAATAGCCAAAGATCAGAGGTGAAAAAAATCCAAGAAAAGAAACTTTTGTAGTACATAGAGGATGACATGCGGGTCCCATGAGCCAGCAGGTTCCTCAACGTTTTCAAGGGCGGCATGAGATCGAAAGAAAAAGGCAAGTGACCAAAAATCAGAGGGTGAAAAATAATCCAAGAAAAGAAACTTTTATTGTACATAGAGGATGACATGTTGTCCCAACGTTTCAAATGCGGCTTGAGATCAAAAGAAAAAGAAAGTAGCCAGAAATTAGGGGGTAAAAAAAACTCCAAGAAAAGAAAATTGATTGTACATAGAGGATGACATGCGGGTCCCACGAGTTAGCAGCTTACTCAACGTTTCCAAGGCGGCAGGGGATCAAAAGAAAAAGGAAATAGCCAAAAATCAGAGAGTGAAAAAACCCCTAGAAAATAAACTTTTGTAGTACATAGAGGATGACATACGGGTCCCATGAGCCAGCAGGTTCCTCAACGTTTCAAACGTGGCATGAGATCGAAAGAAAAAGGCAAGTGACCAAATATCAGGAGCCAAAAATAATCCAAGAAAAGAAACTTGATTGTACATAGAGGATGACATGCGGGTCCCATTGTGCGGCAGTGGTCCCAACGTTTCAAATGCGGCTTGAGATCAAAAGAAAATGAAAGTAGCCAGAAATTAGGGGGTCAAAAAAAACTCCAAGAAAGGAAAGCTTTATCGTTCATACAAGCTGACATGTGGGACCTATGAGCCAGCAGCTTACTAAACGTTTCAAAGGCGGCAGGGGATCAAAAGAAAATAGCCAAAAATCAGAGGGTGAAAAAAATCCAAGAAATCAAACTTTTATTGTACATAGAGGATGACATGCGGGTCCCATGAGCCAGCAGGTTCCTCAACGTTTCAAACGTGGCATGGGATCAAAGAAAAAGGCAAGTGACCAAATATCAGGAGCCAAAAATAATCCAAGAAAAGAAACTTTATTGTACATAGAGGATGACATGCGGGTCCCATTTTGCAGCAGCGGTCTCAACGTTTCCAAGCGACACAGGACCAAAGAGAAAATGAAGTAGCCAGAAATCAGGGGTGAAAAAAATCCAAGAAAAGAAAGATTTCAATTGGGCTGCATCTGGACATCTGGGCCTTCGAACTATCCTTCTGGGCCTTTTGACTCGTACAATTTCAGCCCACTCCAGAACATGAAAGTTCGGATTTTTCTCAAAAAAAAACAGGAAAGTCCTATGCTTCGCCAAAACAAAAAACAAGGAGATTCAAGATATAAGTTGTAAAAATAAAGATTTAATTTATCCGTTTGCAATAGCTCAGAGCGAAATACACTGTTTATTGTCTGCAAAATAATCAAGATATCACATGTTTCTTGTACGGGGAGGCTGACATCGGGGACCCATGAGCCAGCGCGTGCCAACGTTTCAAAGGCGGCGGGATCGAAAATAAAAAAACCAAAAATCAGTTGGTAAAAAAATCCAAGAAAAGAAAAAATTTATCGTTCGAGAGGATGACATGCGGGACCCATGAGGCAGCAGCATCCTCAACGTTTCCAAGGCGGCAGGGGATCAAAAGAAAAAGGAGCCAGAAATTAATTAGGGGATCAAAATAAATCCATCAAAGGAAAGTTTTATTGTTCATAGAGGATGACATGTGGGACCGACCTGCCAACAACGTCCTCATCGTTTCAAAGGGCAGGGGATCAAAAGAAAAAGGCAAATAGCCAGAAATTAGGGTTAAAAAATAACTCCAAGAAAGGAAACTTTTATTGTTCGTAGAGGATGACATGCGGGACCCATGAGCCAGCAGCTTACTTAACGTTTCAAAGGCGGCATGAGATCGAAAGAAAAAGGCAAGTGACAAAATATCAGGAGCCCAAGATAATCCAAGAAAAGAAACTTTATTTACATAGAGGATGACATGCGGGTCCCATTTTGCAGCAGCGGTCCCAACGTTTCAAATGCGGCTTGAGATCAAAAGAAAAAGAAAGTAGCCAGAAATTAGGGGGTCAAAAAAATCCAAGAAAATAAAGTTGATGGACATAGAGGATGACATGCGGGTCCCATGAGCTAGCAGCTTACTCAACGTTTCCAAGGCAAAAGAAAAAAGAAATAGCCAAAAATCAGAGGGTGAAAAAAAACAAAGAAAATGAACTTTTATAGTACATAGAGGATGACATGCGGGTCCCATGAGCCAGCAGGTTCCTCAACGTTTCAAACGTGGCATGAGATCGAAAGAAAAAGGCAAGTGACCAAATATCGAGCCAAAAATAATTCAAGAAAAGAAACTTGATTGTACATAGAGGATGACATGCGGGTCCCAATTAGCAGCAACGGTATCACCGTTTGAGAGGCTGCACGGGATCGAAAGAAAAAGGCAAGTGACCAAATATCAGGAGCCAAAAATAATCCAAGAAAAGAAATTTTATTGTACGTAGAGGATGACATGCGGGTCCCATTTTGCGACGGTCTCAACGTTTCCAAGTGCGACAACCAAAGAAAATGAAGTAGCCAGAAATCAGGGGGTGAAAAAAAATCAAGAAGAAAGATTTCAATTGGGCTGCATCTGGACATCTTGGCCTTCGAACTATCCTGCTTGGCCTTTTGACTCGTACAATTTCAGCCCACTCCAAAACAGGAAAGTTCGAATTTTCTAAAAAAACAGGAAAGTCCTATGCGCAAAGACAAAAAAACAAGGAGATTCAACATATAAGTTTGTTTATGTAAAAATAAAGATTTAATTATCCGTTTGAAATAGCTCAGAGCGCAATACATTGTTTATTGTCTGCAAAATAATCAAGATATCATATGTTTCTTGTACGGGGAGGCTGACATCGGGGACCCATGAGCCAACAACGTCGTCAACGTTTTAAAGGCGGCATGGGATGGAAAGAAAAAATAAACCATAAATCTGTTGGTAAAAATCCAAGAAAAGAAACATTTTCGTTCTGAGAGGATGACATGCGAGACCCATGAGGCAGCAGCATCCTCAGCGTTTATTGTTCATAGAGGTTGACATGTGGGACCCGTGAGCCAGCAGCGTCCTCAACGTTTTAAAGGCTGCACGTGATCGAAAGAAAAAATAAGCCAAAAATCGTTTGGTCAACAAAATCCAAGAAAATAAATATTTACCGTTCTGAGAGGATGACATGCGGGACCCATGAGGCAGCAGCATCCTCAACGATTCCAAGGCGGCAGGGGAAATATCCAGAAATTAATTAGGGGTTCAAAATAAATCCATCAAAGGAAACTTTTATTGTTCATAGAGGATGACATGTGGGACCGACTTGCGTCCTCATCGTTTCAGAGGGGGCAGGAGATCAAAAGAAAAAGGCAAATAGCCAGAAATTAGGGGTAAAAAATAACTCCAAGAAAGGAAACTTTTATTGTTCGTAGAGGATGACATGCGGGACCCATGAGCCAGCAGCTTACTCAACGTTTCAAAGGCGGCATGAGATCGAAAGAAAAGGCAAGTGACAAAATATCAGAGCCAAAGATAATCCAAGAAGAGAAACTTTATTGTACGTAGAGGATGACATGCGGGTCCCATTTAGCAGCATCGGTCTCAACGTTTCAAATGCGGCTTGAGATCAAAGAAAAAGAAAGTTGATTGTACATAGAGGATGACATGCGGGTCCCAGGTCAGAGCTTACCCAACGTTTCAAGGCGGCAGGGGATCAAAAGAAAAATAATAGCCAAAAATCAGAGGGTGAAAAAATAAAGAAAATAAACTTTTATAGCACATAGAGGATGACATGGGTCCCATGAGCCAGCGGGTTCCTCAACGTTTCAAACGTGGGATGAGATCGAAAGAAAAGGCAAGTGACCAAATATGAGGAGCCAAAAATAATTCAAGAAAAGAAAGTTTTATAGTACATAGAGGATGACATGCGGGTCCCATTTAGCCAGCGGTATCACCGTTTGAGAGGTGGCATGGGGTTCAAAAGAAAAAGAAATTGCCAAAAATCCGGGGTGCCAGAAAATGAACTTTTATAGTTGTCGTCAGAAACCCACCGGCGGGCAGCGGACGGGCAACACCATAGAGCCGGGAACAACCTAGAGCTGCGGTGGCTGAGGTCCCTCCGAGCGACAGCCCGCAAAGCGTTCTGGTCACACGTCCGATCTGATGCAAGGGCGTGCCACACGACCTATACCTGGTCAGGAAGGTGATGGAGATGCCTCGCTTAGTTTCCTGCATGGCATACACGTAAACATTAAATACGAGCCTCGATCGGCTCTCGGGTTATCCTGTGAATCGGCTCAGGGACCGATCCACCCATGATTCGTACGAGGTGCACGAATATATGGTGGTCCTGCTTGATCAAGATAAAGCTAATGAGATCTACGACGATTTAGGGTTTTCACCGCATAATCGGATCATCCTACTCACGGTTGGGCCTCGCGGCCACGCACGGTGATCGTAAGCCGATCCTAAACAAGGCCTAAAAACCAACACAAGGTTGATCCCCGGAACATCCTGTTTAGGGCTAGCGAACGACACCCTACGTGCCGCTGGATCCTCCCCCCTTTGTAAGGCCTAACTATTGCAGATATTAAACTAATCCTTGTAGAACAAGGAGCAATCATAACGGATCAGATCTACTAAATAATGATCAAGCGGGGTGCCGCACCTAAGATAGGTGTGAGGGCAGCTAGACATGCAAGGGTTGCACTACGATAGCATGTTACGCGAAGAACTATGCTAACCCTAACACATCTATGATAACTACGCTGCTCGCCATCAACAAGGCTTCAGTACGAGCAACGCATGAACAACGTGGAGCTTGTGCTGCCTAGATCGCAAGATGCGATCTAGGCAGCATGTTGCTTACCGGTAGAAACCCTCGAGACGAAGGAGTTGGCGATGCGCCGAGATTGATTTGTTGGTTGAACGTTGGTTGTTGTTTATTCCATAAACCCTAGATACATATTTATAGTCCGGGGGACTTTCTAATTTAGGCGTGCACCTAACCGTGCACGGGTAAAACTCTAACTAACCGACACGTATCCTAATATGTTACAGATACACGGGCAATTCGCCCAACTTGGTACATAAGGCCGATTCACGTATTTCTTCCATGTATAAATTCTTTAACTTCATCTTGATCGCGGCCCACCTCTGACTCGGTCAAATTCTGGTGATAACACATGCCCCCTGTCAACACCCGGATTTTTAAGTCCAGATGCCTGTTATGCCATACATCGCAATCCCAGGAATATTGTTGTTGCGAGACATAACAGTTGAATATCATAAGTCATCATTCATTACATACCATAGTCGTCTTACAAATAGAGATCACATGATCCATATTACACAAATAGTTGATCTATTGATCAACATACACAAAGTTCATAGTTTCATAGCGGAAGCGTAAGTAGAAGGGACTCTCTAGTCCACAGGCCAACGTCTGACGTCAGAAGGCTCCCTAGTTGTCGTGGGCGTCCTGCTGGTCGTCTTCTTCATCCTGTTGTTCTGCTTCATAATCTGGCCATTTGAATAGCCAGGGACACAGCCGTGAGTACTTTAACGTACTCGCAAACTAATACCAAGGTAAGTGTTAATAATTCTAGTAAGGGGTACTAAGCTCTAGTTTATTTTGCATAAAGCTAATTTTGGTTTCACAAACAGTTTTATAAACAACTCTTCGTGCTAACTAACTCAAGTGAGAACAGTTAGTGTCATTCCCACACCAGGTTGTGATTCCAAGTCAAAGTCTCCATTCAAGTTCAAAATCATAAGTCATCCTTCACCATTCATAGTTTTCGAAAAGTTCTGATGACGGAACAGTATGGCCTTTCCAACTGTCCATAACCGAGGACGCGGCTATTCGAATAGGTTTAACTCTGCAGAGGTTGTACACTTGTGCCACAACAATTGCAATAGCTCGTCAGGGGTAACTGGCCCTGATTTATCGTACGCAGTACGCGAACTACCAATCATAACCTTTCATTTACATACCCTAGTATAGGCACCTCTCCCCATGAGCTTGGCCTCCCAGTGAAGACAAACCGTCAACCTGGGAACTGCACAGGGCTTGGGCCGGACATTCACCTCATTTCGCATCATATCGTATCGTTTCTTTTGTGGTAGAGGCAGCTTTCGGCATAACCCCGATGATGCTTGTTTAGAGGGAACCCATACTAAGACACACAAACTTCTAGTTAAGCCCTACCCATATCAGGTATTGTGGGGGTACAGCAAAATTGGAATGGTATCGCATCCGAACCCAACCATCAGTGTTTTTGTAAAAATTCACCAAGTCATTCACAGATCATTCACCTTCCCAATCTTTCAATAGAATACATCTTCATTCCCAAGGTTTCAAAAACTCCTTCAAAATCTCTCAATAGAATGACTCGTCATTCCAAGGTTTTTCAAATAAATTCAGTTCAGTTTCCCAAATGGAGTAGCCACTTTCAAAAACACACTAGCATCTATGTGTGAGGGTGCTAAATATTTGGTTTGCTTCTAGGCTAAGTTTGATACTCTTGTACTAGTCCAATACTAGCCAAGTGAATCATGAATCAAAAGTATTTTGATACAACCAAGGTAAAAAGGCTTGTGAAGCAAAAAGCGGAAAGCAGGAGCATAGGTACAAAGTAGATAAGGTAAAGCCTTGCTTCTAGTGAGTTTTGCAAGTCGCAAGATTATCATCTTGCATTGGGGTCAACTTGCAAAGGCCTAGTTTGGATTGGTAAAGCTGGCTAACTTTACTACTCTAGTAACCAACTTGTACTTGACCAAAGTTAACTATAAAAGTAACTTTTAGAAAACAAGTAAGAATTTGTAAAGTCAAAACTTGGGATGGGTTCACATAAGAAAAGATAAGCAACATGGTGCCTTGCCCCAAGGGGCCTTTGCACTTGGCAAGAATATTAGCTTGCAACAAAAGTATAGCTTGCAAACCATATCATTGATACTAGCTTGCAATAATATCAGCGTGCAACCGTATCCTTGATAATAGCTTGCGCAACTAACGGCATTGGTATTGGCTTGCCTTGGTATGAAGTGAGGGTCTCAGTTCTCTCTTCTCCTTCCTTGTTGTAGAAGTCCTCCCCTTCCGGATGGTCTCCGGTACTAGCGTCTAAAATACGAATACGGGGTACACCATCATTCTACCAAACTTACAGACTACACTAAGAACACACATGATTCACACAACTTAACTAGCATCTCACACTACTATTAAGTGGGTGGAGGTGTTCTTCCTATTTAAGAAAATAATTTTCCTCTCATACTAACTTATGTGTTACTTTTAATTACTTAGAGAAATACTTTCCTCTCATTGAAAACTTCTTAAGATTTAATTTCTCAAATAATCATACATGAAATCATGTTGACTCAAGTCAACCATTCATTATCATTATTTGAGAAATAGATTTAAATGAGGTAAAATACCTCATACCATTTAATAACACTACATAGGATTTAAATCTCTAAGTAATTCATATAAGTGAGTTGTCCAGGGGTCCAAACATCACATGAATTCCTTTGAGATAAGATTTAAATGAAGCATAAGACTTCATATGAATTACTTAATAGTTTTGGACAATATCA